>JAVJIF010024119.1:0-70397 GCA_038442645.1 Agave tequilana | reverse complement strand
AGGTTAGCATGTTAGTGGAGCCATTAGTAGTTAGTAGCCATGAGTTTTCTTTCTTTTTCATTTTGTTTTAGAAATACTATCAAAAATCACAAATATATTCTTTTCTATGTTTCCTACTTCTTTGTATTTCACCGTACTTCTCTTTCATTCTTTATTTTCTTTCTTTTCATTCTTTAAAACATTGAAGAATGTTTAATATACATGTGAACATACTGTGTAAGCTTCTATCACCTCCCGTCCTTGTGAATTTTGACTCGTTTTAGCCCTATGCTATAACGGAAGTATGGAGGAAGCCAAAGCACGCATACTTTAACTTTTGATTTCAAAACATACACTTTTCGTGCGCAGTTTTCCCCTGATCAAATTTTGGCGGTGTTGCCGGGGATGGGAACGGTTGATTTCACATTTTGTTAACTTTTCTTCTTTGTTTTTTGGTGTGCAGGTTAAAGTTTAGCATTGCAGAGGTCCACACTTGCTTTTGTGTGGTTGGGTAAACTCTTGTATATTCTTATACTCTGCTACTTGTTTTGTTTATATTACCTATGCACTGTAATAATTGAGAACTAAAATATGAAAATGGATGCTTTAAATCTAGGCATGTGTCAGTTTTCATTCCAATATATTGTATTTGTTCTTGTGTTGTTGTGATCTTGACAGAGGTGTACATATTGCATAGTATATAGTTAGGACAAACACGTCGGTGATTTACTCTCTTTGTGTGTTCATTCTTATCTATATTGCACACTTGCACGAATTGAACTTAAGGGTATAAGCCATTACAATATAAGGTGGGGAAGTTATTACCCTTCCTTAGCCTAAAAATTACCTCCCACTCACGCAACCCAAACCTAAATAAAATTTGCTAGACGTTGGCCCCTAGGGACATCTCGGACTCATTTAAGAAATTGACTTAAGGGGGAAGATTTAGAAGTTGACTCTTGTTAAATCAGTGTCTAAGGTTGGGGATTGAGAGGCGAACTCGAAGAACAGTGGTTTTGAAATCACCTAGAGGGGGGGTGAATAGGTGATGGCTATATGAAATATGGCAATTTGCGGAATTAAAACTTTCACACACAAATAGCACAAATAAAGACTTGCAATAAATACAACAATTAAGGTGCAAGAATTGAAAGGAGTAGAGTTAGAGAAAATTGATCAAACGCAAACGCAAGGATGTGTTTCCGAGGTTCGAGCCACGCTCTACGTCCCCGCCTTCACACTTGAAGGATTTGCACTACTATCGTTGATCCCACCGGATCGCCAATACAAGGACACACTTGTCCCTTACACTTGTGATGCCGCAACACCACCCGAAGCTCACTAGCTCCCTGAGGCCGATGCCTCTACAACTTCACTCCAAGAAGAAATGAGTGATCACACTTGATCACTTTACAAAAGCTCACTTGCACAATCCTAGAACCAAATATGTAGATGTAAAGCTTGGGATTGTGGTGTGCAAAATCTAGAGAGAAGCTAGAGAAATAGGCTACAAGTTGGGTGTTGGGAATTTAGGCTTTGGAAAATCTTTTATGAAGGAAAGCTTTGAAAATCTTTGTAAAACTCTTATGAAATATTTTGCAATGGTTGTCTAATCAATATGAGGTGACCCTCTATTTATAGGGGTCAAAAACAGCCTCACAAATTCGCTGATATCAAATCCCAAAAGAGAAAACAGTCAGAAAAAATAGCTGTTGGATCTGTCAGAACTTTTGACAGAGTCCGGTCGACCGGGTCGGTCGACCGCCAACGGTCAAAAATGTGACCGTTGGGGCTCATCGGTCGACCGGGTCGGTCGACCGAAAACTCCTGTGAAGGCAAGTGAACATCGGTCGACCGGGTCGGTCGACTGATATAGACGTGCACAGTATTGTGCACATCGGTCGACCGGGCCGGTCGACGGTCACTGTGAGTTCTGAAAAACAGAACTTCCAGAACCAGAAAATCTTGGGTTTTGGTTTTGGGTCTTGCGTAGGATTTTTGGAACTTGTAAAACCATAGAGTATGAGCATGTGTCATACTTCTATCATGTTAAAATAGTTTGATAAAAATCCTTTTGATAGAAACTTGTTTTTCCATAAAAATTGTTTTTCCAAAACTATTGTTTTCTGAAAATCATATTTCTAAAATATGTTCTCTTTAGATCTAAGTTAGAAAATGGAATTTGAAAATCTTTTTGAGGCCATGAACCTAACTAAGAGGTGTGTGTGTGTGTGATAATCCCATAGCTCTACTTCTAATATCTAGCTTTGACAAAATATCTAAAATAAAAGTAAAAATACAATTCTTGTTTTTCTTTGTGTCTTGGTCTTGTCTTGATCCTCATATCATCATCTTGATCCCAAAGCATCCTAGTTGTGCATAGCTTGGGAATCTTCATTTTTGCGGCGAACTCCAAATGTGTGAGTCTTTTAGCGGAGCCGTCAAAAACAACCTGTTAAATAACCTGAAATATTCTGAAACACAAATGTTAAATACATAACTAAATATGTTTTGTTATCATCAAAATAACTGGGATAATGGCCTTTGGGCCAACAATCTCCCCCTTTTTGATGATGGCAAAACATATGTAGTTATCACAAAATATTTTGGGTAGAGACTTCAAATGAAGCTCCCCCTCAACACATGCATATATAAGAAAACATATGTAAATGATAAACACCATATTTTCATGCCAACAAATAGTACCAAATACTCATGTCATAGAATAGATGAAGGAAATGAGTTCATACATGACATAAATAAGAGATACATAAAAATAAAAGATAACCATGTCCACAACACATAAAAATACATGTCCAAAGTAAAATAAATACTACATGTCCATCACAAAATATCCAAATACAAGTACAAGCCAAACACAAATACTACAAAATATCTCTCTCAAAATAACTCTCCCCCTTTTTGACATCATCAAAAGGGGAGGTCACTCCTCAGCATCGTCATCACCGTCATCGCCATCTCCGTCATCATCACCACCTTCCTCTGAAGAAGCAACCTCCTCTGGATCCATGCCATCGACTCTGGTGTGCGGTGGAGGAACAGAAGAGCGAGCTCTGGGAGGAAATGGAGGACCGGTGGCTGGGAGTCGACAAGCAGTCGGAGTCCGATCTAGAACGAGCATGTCAAATTTTGAGAAAAGGGCCTGAAACTGAACATCCACGAATCTCATGGAGTCAGCAAAATAAGACATGTCGTTTCGGACCTCCTCCCGAAAAGCAGCGTCCTGAAGAGCACGAGCATCTAACTCTGCACGAATGGCTGCGTCGCGTTGCTCGGCCAAGGCCTGATGTGCCTCGAGCTGAGAGCGGACCTCCGAAGAGACAAGAGCAAGAAACTCAGGAGGAAATGCAGGTGCTGCAGAAGAGAAGATCCTGGTGCTGAAGATGAGCCAGGACCAGCAGGAGGAAGATGTGGTTGCACAGGAGCGTGTCTACGCAGCTGAGCTTCCATCATCTTCAGGACAACTCCATTGATGTGGGTCAGGGATTGGAAGGAGTTTCAGCGGAGAGATCAAAGTCAAGGGCCCTAAGAAGATGGGTGATAAGCATGCCGTAGGGCAAGCTTCTACCCGCAGTACGGATCTGATCAGAGCCCATATGAGATGCAATAACTCTAGGAAAGTTTACCCTAATCCTTTAAGCAGGCAAAAGATAATCAAAGGGACACAACCCCTAGCATGGCTATACTCACCATGTTTGGGGACAATGTTGTAGAAGATAATCTTGGCAAGGACTTGAGATTGAAGAGTGTATCTACTCACAACCTCGTTTTCTAACCAAGCCGGGATTGTCATTCCCGTGGATTAGAGTAGAGGCGGTGAGTGAAGATTCACCCTCCGGAAATTCAAAGTCATGCAAATCATGAGAATACACATCTGCTCCACCAGTGGAGAGATGCAGAATCCTAGCAAATCGACCTATAGAAATGTCGATGTTTCTACCTAAAACCCTAGATGTGATCCGATTTCCATCGAATTCATAATTGGCATAAAAGTATGGAACAAGGGAGGTGTAGACTTGTTCCTTGATGGACAGGAACTCAACTAGATTGTTGTTTTGCAAGATTTGAGGGATACCTAGATGTTCAAAATCCTGAATAGCTACAAATCTCCCTGAATTGATATTTCTAGTGGAGAGATGGGAGAATCTATCAGCTGCAAGATCATTTATAAAGGGGCGAGGGGGTCTAGGAGCTTGGGAGGAAGGTTGTGCAACTTCCTTTCCCTTCTCAGTACGAGATCTCTTAGGCATGATGAATAAAAATTAGATTTTTAGGTGAAATCAAGTTATGGCACGATCTAGAAGCTTAGAAACTTAGATAGATGACTGAAGATAATAGATTTCAAAGCAAGAATTGAAGATTAGAGTCAAAAATTTGATTTTTACCTTAATTGAGAAAGTCCAAACCCTAGACAGAAAAGCCTGAAATTCTCCGAATCCGGTGGTTGGAAGTTGCTGAAATCGAAGATCCGGAAGTAGAATGAAGGATTTGAGATGGGTTTTAAAAAGATTTGGATTTGGTTGAGTGATTGGAGAGAAATCAATTTTTGGGGAAAAATAGGGTTCGTCGGTCGCTGAGTGAAATGAGAGAGAGAGAGAGAGAAAAAATGAAAATATATAGCAGATTAGGGCAAAAACAAAAACACGACGATCGGTCGACCGGTCCGGTCGACCGAATCCAACCGAGAGCTCTGTAAATAAGATCGGTCGACCGGGTCAGTCGACCGAAATATCCCGAGACCACAGCAGGTCAGCATCGGTCGACTGGAATTCTGGTCGGTCGACCGGTAGCACACAAAAAAAATAAAAATTTTCTCTCAGGCAGAGTCGGTCGACCGGAGCTTTAGGGGTCGGTCGACCGGCTTTGCCTGAAAAACAATTAACAGCAATTTTGCCCAAAAAAATTTTAAATAATTTTGTAGTCAAAATATGTATGATATATTAAACATATAGGAACACCAACAGGTTTTAAATCTTCATTAAATTGTTATGACAACCAAGGTTACAAACAAGGTATTTTAATTTTAATTTCCATATTAAAACAAAGTTTTAGAGATGTTAAAGCCGAATACCCAGTGACGGGTTCTGAACTTCTTCCTCTTGATTCCTCGTGAAATGAGTTGAGGCGCGCAATTGCCATCTCTAAGGTATTTGTCTTATATATGAAAATTTTACAAAAGTTTTTATTTTATTTGTGAAAATAGTGTGTATGAGTATATAAGTATATAATTACAAATAGCAAACTATACATGTGGACATATAAATAGACAAGGTATGAAACAAGAAATATCAAAACTGAACATGGCATATACAATCATGATAGAAAAATAGTTCTATACAAGCATATATCAATAGAGTACAAAAGTAAACTATCAATTCTATACATATGTATACATGACTAAAAATCAAAACTTAACATGGCATATACAATCATGATAGAGTTGCAAGTTTATACTAATCATGTATCAATGAGGCATAAAACTAAACTAGCAATCCTATAACAATTGTATATACAAATTAAAACTCTTAAATGGAGATGTTACCAATTTACGGGCAATCTCCAAAATTAGGTGCCTCCAAGATAGCGATGCAATCTTGATGTGTTCTTTAAGCTTTGTTGCATCCACCACCCGGGCACCGTTTCCTCCTAAGTCTTGGAGGATGTAGATCCACCTATACCTGTTTCATTTGAATTTGGTGGCTCTTTTGGTACCCAAATCTTAGTGGGTCCTTTGGGGTTAGATCGGGGCGAACCCAAACAAATTTATTCTTTACATTGTTCTTAGCATAGCAAAATTTTTCTAAATGGCCTTTGCGGCCACAATGTGTGCAAATATAAATTCTACCACTATTGTACATAAAAGCATGGTTATGAGTGTGTGCATGTTTATGTGTAGCATGTTTATGATGAGCATGTTTCCCTTGGGCTACTCCCTTAGAATTTAGATGCAAGCTTGTTAAAGTCAAATGCGCATTTCTTTAAAGTTTTATCTAAAGAATCAACACGTTTTGAATTTCAACAAAAACATTTTATCACTAGAAATCATGGGGGTTTTTCCTTTATTAGCTACCTTATACTTATCAAAATCATTTTTCAATTTTTCAAAAGAACTAGATAACTCATTTTTTTTTTTCAATAATATTAATCTTATCTCTCAAAGACTCATTTTCCCTTTTAACTTTTTATTATGAGATTGCGAAATCTCATATCTATGTTGTAATTCCTCAAAGAAATGTGCTAGTTCATCCATAGTGAGGTCATCATCATCAAGAGTGTTATCAAATGTTACCTTAGAAGCGTCGTCTCCTTGTGCCATGAAGCACATGTTGGCGGCGTCGTGCTCCTCTTCAGATTCCGACTCCGAATCATCCCATGTTGCGGCCAAGGCTTTCTTCTTTCTTTGCCCATTCTTGGATGTGGTTGCTTGTAGAGCGGGGCAATCGGCAATTAGGTGACCGATCTTCTTGCAATGAAAGCAAGGACCGGGTTCATCTCTCTTCTTCTCGTACCTTCCTTGAGGCTTCCCTCTTCGGAAGTTACTTTGCCGTCCCTTCTTGTAGAACATCTTGCCCACCTTCCGGATGAGCATGGCGAAATCCTCATCGCAATCTTCGGATGAGTCGTCTTCCTCAATGGTAGTAGGAGTGGCTTTGAAGGCAATCGTCTTCTTCTTTGGTGCCTCCCTCTCTTCTCTAACTTTCATCTCCATCTCATGCGTCTTGAGATTTCCGTTGAAGCCGGAGAAGTCCATCTCCTCTTTGTCGTTGAGCTCCTTGAGTGTGGTCGCCTTGACTTCCCAAGCTTTGGGAAGAGCTCTAATCACCTTCCTTATCTTTTGATCATTATCAATCTTGTCGCCTAAGGAAGAAAGAGCATTAGTTATTTTTGTAAAAACGGGTGAGCATGTCATCAATGCTCTCATTATCAAGCATATAGAAATTCTCATATTGAGAACGTAGCAAGTCAACTTTGGCTCTCTTGACTTGAGACGTTCCCTCATGAGTTACAATGAGTATGTTCAAACCTCAAATGCGGATTTACAATTTATTATGCGTGCAAGGTCATCTTCATTCAATGCTTGGGTCAATGCATATTGTGCCCTAGCATTAGCCTCATAGTCTTGGAAGTATCCTCGGACCATGTGCTCTCATCACTAGTGGGTTCAATAAAATCTTTGGTTATAGCCCTAGCTACCCTAACTCCTAGGGATTTAAGGAAGAGATTCATTTTCACCTTCCAAATGGGGAAGTTTAAACCATCAAACTTGGGTGGGGATTTAATGCTAGAAAAGTCCATGGATGCCATGAATGAACAAGTAAATATAAATGCAACACAAATGTATATAGCCAAATATGGATCTCCCTAAGGTGGTTAGACCTAAGTTGTAGGGTTAGGCTCTGATACCAATTGAAATCACCTAGAGGGGGGGTGAATAGGTGATGGCTATATGAAATATGGCAATTTTGCGGAATTAAAACTTTCACACACAAATAGCACAAATAAAGACTTGCAATAAATACAACAATTAAGGTGCAAGAATTGAAAGGAGTAGAGTTAGAGAAAATTGATCAAACGCAAACGCAAGGATGTGTTTCCGAGGTTCGAGCCACGCTCTACGTCCCCGCCTTCACACTTGAAGGATTTGCACTACTATCGTTGATCCCACCGGATCGCCAATACAAGGACACACTTGTCCCTTACACTTGTGATGCCGCAACACCACCCGAAGCTCACTAGCTCCCTTGAGGCCGATGCCTCTACAACTTCACTCCAAGAAGAAATGAGTGATCACACTTGATCACTTTACAAAAGCTCACTTGCACAATCCTAGAACCAAATATGTAGATGTAAAGCTTGGGATTGTGGTGTGCAAAATCTAGAGAGAAGCTAGAGAAATAGGCTACAAGTGGGTGTTGGGAATTTAGGCTTTGAAAATCTTTTATGAAGGAAAGCTTTGAAAATCTTTGTAAAACTCTTATGAAATATTTTGCAATGGTTGTCTAATCAATATGAGGTGACCCTCTATTTATAGGGGTCAAAAACAGCCTCACAAATTCGCTGATACCAAATCCCAAAAGAGAAAACAGTCAGAAAAAATAGCTGTTGGATCTGTCAGAACTTTTGACAGAGTCCGGTCGACCGGGTCGGTCGACCGCCAACGGTCAAAAATGTGACCGTTGGGGCTCATCGGTCGACCGGGTCGGTCGACCGAAAAACTCCTGTGAAGGCAAGTGAACATCGGTCGACGGGTCGGTCGACTGATATAGACGTGCACAGTAATGTGTACATCGGTCGACCGGGCCGGTCGACCGGTCATTGTGAGTTCTGAAAAACAGAACTTCCAGAACCAGAAAATCTTGGGTTTTTGGTTTTGGGTCTTGGGTAGGATTTTTGGAACTTGTAAAAACATAGAGTATGAGCATGTGTCATACTTCTATCATGTTAAAATAGTTTGATAAAAATCCTTTTGATAGAAACTTGTTTTTCATAAAAATTGTTTTTCCAAACTATTGTTTTCTGAAAATCATATTTCTAAAATATGTTCTCTTTAGATCTAAGTTAGAAAATGGAATTTGAAAATCTTTTGAGGCCATGAACCTAACTAAGAGGTGTGTGTGTGTGATAATCCCATAGCTCTACTTCTAATATCTAGCTTTGACAAAATATCTAAAATAAAAGTAAAAATACAATTCTTGTTTTTCTTTTTGTCTTGGTCTTGTCTTGATCCTCATATCATCATCTTGATCCCAAAGCATCCTAGTTGTGCATAGCTTGGGAATCTTCATTTTTGCGGCGAACTCCAAATGTGTGAGTCTTTTAGCGGAGCCGTCAAAAACAACCTGTTAAATAACCTGAAATATTCTGAAACACAAATGTTAAATACATAACTAAATATGTTTTGTTATCATCAAAATAACTGGGATAATGGCCTTTGGGCCAACAGGTTTGACATAATTAGGCTTGTTGCTCCAGCACGGATACCTCCAACTGATCTTGCCCTTACCTGGCCGATTAACTCATGGTTAGATTCTGACAATGTATCCCCAGTGGACAGTCTAACCAGTTAGGAGTCGTCTAGGTCTAAGTCAACCCTAGCATAGGCTTATTTTCTTTTTCTTATTCTTTGTTGTTTGTTTGTTTGTTTTCTTTTTTTGTAAATTGTGAAATAGATTCTAAGAACAACAATTTTTTCAATCCAATACAAATCCATATTTCACCCTGACCTCATTGACTCAGATAACTCCAACTCGGCAATGTACAACATGAACCAGCCATATATGCCGAGTTGAGATTATCTGACTCAATATGACCCATATCCCCTATGACTATAATTTTCAAAATAATTTTAACTCTAGTCAATAGGGATTCACCTCCACTGAGTCAAATTGTCAACCACATTGTCTATAATTTCCACAACATCCATTCCACAATTCTGCTTCATATCCTCCTTTTCCTGAACCACCATTGAAAAAAATCATCGTTACAAAGGACTTGGAAGAAGCAATAGAGGCCTAAAAATAATTTGAAAACATGATGGCCTTATCATGTCCAAAATTTTCAAAATTCATATAGTTCTTTTCCAGAACCAAACAAAGAAAAATCATTGTGGGAAAAAATTATGAAATTCATGCAAGAGACCCAGCGAATAATACAAAATATGAATAAGTTCCCATGTCCATCAGATGTTCATATGACTCAAGAATCATGTCATTTTGGAAATTCTGCTTCAATTTCATCATACAAATCTGAACTTGACTAACATCAAATTCTTGATTGTTTGACAAGCTATCCAATTCCTGAAATTAAACTTGAAAATGAATGTGAACCTGAGCTTCAATTAGCGATTCGAGTCCAATACTTGAATCAATATCGACTCATGTATTGTTACCTGAACTAAGTAACGTTCTTGAGCCAGTTTGATTCCCATAATTCCTGAAACTGAATCGATAACCCATTCACATTTCTTCTGTGGACGACAATCAAGATTCAATTTCCTTACATCCTTTGAACCTCACAAAATTTTAAAAACCACCTTGACATTTTGGCAAGTTATCCTTTTCCCGAAATTGAACTTGAGCTTGAAAGTGATTCTGATCCTCAAATTGGTAATTCTACTTCACTTTTGATTCTATAATGACTCCGGTATCTTTACCAGATTTTTTTTTCTCTATTCCAGAGTCAACATTGAATCCTGTACAAGTACAATGTGAAATTGAATATCTTATGATCACACTTCATTGGTGGGGAAAGTGTGTGAACATCAATTCTTTGGTTTGGACCCCATTTTTGAACCAATTTCGACTCCCCCTTTTAAATCTTGATTTGATCTGAGTCAAATTTCTGAGTCGGTATCGATTTTTTTCCTGTTCCACTTGAGTCAAATCAATCATCTTCCAAAATTACACTTCATTGTTGGACAAGGATGTTGAAGCAAATAACTCAGTAATTATTTTGAAAATTGAAAATTAGATGGGGATAAATTTTTAAATAAGATCATTCACTCAATCATTTTTTCCTGGGTCATATTAGAAAGGTCACTGGAGGGTTTCTGCAAGATTTACGATATCTTGATTGGGTAGCAACGCTTGGCCCAGTCAGACCACCACGGAACCACCACCATGAGGTAATGTTCCTTCCCTCTCCATTTGTTTCATGTATAAACACATTCACAATGCATTGAGGACAATGCATGAGAAAGTGTGGGGGAGGGTTTACTAACGTAGGTTAGTTTTAAATTTTCTTTCTTTTACACTTCTTTTAGGAACTTTTTAAAATTTTCTTTTCTTTTTACAAACTTTTTGACATAAGGGAAATAGTTTTGATTTATTTTAAGAAAATTAAGATTATCTTAGGAATTTGAAAGACCTAAAATTATGAAATTTTAAGCCAAGTCAAAATAATAGATCTTGTTTAAATTGTAGGATAAGAAAGTAAGATTGGAAAAATAATTTGATCTTAAATTTTTTTTGCCTCAGATTTATAGACTTCACACTTACACAATTTTTGGGATTGAAACAAAAACTGAAATGTCATAAAAAAATATATATAAAAAAATTGACATGATGATAAAACCACTTATTGAAGTTGGCTAATTATGTCTTAGGAAGCATGATTATTCGACCTAAAACGGTGGACAAAAAAATTAAAATAATCCCCTTTAGTTTTGTGGCCTTGTTTACTCGAGTCCTTAAGTCCGAGGATGTTTTCTCATCTGGTGCCCTAAAACTATCTGGTTTGGGAGTCACCGGCTAAAGGGTCACTACCCGGGTAAGCTAGAAAGCCTAAGAAACTAAAAGAAGAAAATAATAATAATAATATAAATAAAAGGCGTGAAAGTTAGAGTCGATATCCCAAAAATCTTCACTGTTCACAAAGTGCATTTTTTATAAGAGTTTTATGAAAGAACAAAGAATTAATTCAATTTAAATTTTTTACATTTAATTTATAACAAGATTTTGTATTTCGACTTAGTTTAAGGAAGAATAATTTCTGATTAACCTCTGACCTTAGATCACTTATATTTTTGTAAAAATACTTTAACACTTTTCTTTATTTCAGAATGCGTTTTCAAATTACTAACATTTGATTTCCTTTGCTATGGATTTTGTGGGTGTAATCATTGAAAACCCTTAGGAGACAAAACTCCTCCTCTAGGAAAAACCTTGAGGTTTAATGGCTTGTTGCACATGCTCAGTGCAATCGCATCACCTGCGAAAGTGGTGTAATAATTTCCTTAGTTTTTTTGTTTTGTTCGGGACGAGCAAAAGATAAGTGTGGGGATGTGACAAGTCTCTAAAATTGCATATTTCATGCAACATCTTCATATTTATTTAATATTAAATTCTACTAATAATACCTCTCTTGCATGTTTCTAGGTCCATGGCATGAAATGAAGAAGAAGACCCAAAATCACCATTTAATTGGTGACTAAAGGCCTATAAAGATAGCTATTGACCTAGAAGGGTGATTCTGTTAAAATCAGGGGCCCAAAACTAGAAACCAGGACCTGCAGCCGATAGGGGACCGACGCGACAACGTGCAGCAGGCGGCACTGCGCATGCCGCTCTGGTACAGCATAGAAACTTGGCTATGGCTGCGTTTCCGCGGCCATACGGGCGCGACCGTACCCGTACTTTGGTCCAGGGGTTGTATCCTAGCCCCCTTTCCCCTGGTGCCTATAAATAACCTCTTAGGGTTCTTCAGGGAGAGATACAGAGAGTAGTGTAGTTTTTTTCATGTTGTAGTTTAAGGTAGTTTAGTTTAGGTTAGTTCTTCTTCTCCTCTTTGTATTTTTTATTTCTTTTAGATCTTCTAAGAGGGGAGAGAGTGATACATGGTTGGAAAGCAAGAGTGCTTGTAATAGAAAGTGACAATCTATGAAAGGTTCTCTCTTTACCTCTCTTCATTTTCTTCTCTCTAACTCCTTTTACATGTTAAGCTAATATTCTCTCATGGCAACTAACTACTAACCACTAACTTGCTAACTTCTTATTAATAATCCACATGAATCTAATAGCCTCTACTTGGCCTTACTCATGCAAGAGCCAGTGATGGCTCATGATGATGGATCTAACACTCTAACGTCCTAACTCTCTAACAAACTAACATTACTTTACTCCATGCTTGCTCTTGTTTAGTTTTTATGGTTTAAGTGTAGCTTACACTGTTTTGTTGAGTTTGGATGTGAAAGTTATCGCATGGGTCATGCTTTGAAACACTCTTAAACAAAGGACTAGTGATGGCCAAGGATACGTGTGAGATAACTATCACTAAGAGGTTAGCATGTTAGTGGAACCATTAGTAGTTAGTAGCTATGAGTTTTCTTTCTTTTTCACTTTATTTTAGAAATACTATAAAAAACCACAAATATATTCTTTTCTATGTTTCTCACTTCTTTGTGTTTCACCGTACTTCTCTTCATTCTTTATTTATTTTTCATTCTTTAAAACATTGAAGAACGTTTAACATACACGTGAACATACCGTGCAAGCTTTTATCGTTTTCTGTCCTTGTGGATTTGACTCGTTTTAGCCTCTATGCTATAACGGAAGTATCGAGGAAGCCAAAGAACACACACTTTAACTCTTGATTTCAAAACATACACTTTTCTTGCACGGTTTTCTCCCGATCACCTTGCGACAGGTTCCGTCCTCCAGCAACAGAACAATCCTGGGCCGTGGTCCCAGGATGACGGGGACCCACTGTAAACATTGTTCGTTGATACCCCCATGGTTTTCAATAACAACCTTGCTTTACTCAGATATGGATATATTTGTGCTAGGATGCTAGTTCACATATCTACACATTTGGGTAAGATGAGGAGTAATAATAATAAAAGATGCCATCTATGTATCCATTGTATGCTTTGCTGAGTATGCTTTCAACGGGTTTTACATCAAATTTTTGGTTTATGACCATTATTATATTATAGCTGCTTACATCCTGCTTTGCCACTTGTGTTCTATTCCACCAGTCACCTGTCCTTATCTTATTATACCATGAGTATTCCTTACTTGATATCACCTGCTATATATCTACTTGCTCCTGTATGCTTATGCTCACGACACGGTTTCAATGCATGTCTATAATTCAGATTTATTGATACACGTGTGTTTATCTATGAACGCCATTTGGCATTAGCATCACCACTCGCTAGGGAGTTCTGACTACCCTGGATCCTCATGTCCAAGTCTTGGAGCTTGGAGCTTGTGGATTCTCCCTGTGGCTGATCAGAGATGCGTAGCTGAAGCGTGGATCACCGGCAGACATCTGAAGCCCTATCTTTCTAGGTCCCTTGTGTGTCTCTCGAGTTTCTTTCTGTAAACTCGTGAGCACCTTTGTACTATCATACTTGTATATCTCCTTGTATTCTCGCAATTGCGTCTATCGGTGATGTAATATTCTTGTAATATTGTGTCACACCTAGTGATAACTGTGTAATTGTACTCATATGTTGGGATGCATAATGCACCACGTGTTTCTGTACTCTGATTCTTGCCTATACTGATGCTTAGCGTATATAAATGAGGGTATATACGTCGTAGTAACGTCTCCGTACCCGCGGGATCGGGGCGTTACACTGACAAAATCTCTTGTTAATTCCCTAGTAAGGAATTAGGTTATTTCCTTAATGATTACCTCTGACATTGTAGAGAATGCTAAATTCTCTATAACCTCTTATGAGATTCATTTTCTAAATCCTCAACGAATTTCTAATAGATTCCCCCTTGAAGTCTATTATTCTCTTTTTCAGTCCCCTACAGACTTTCCTGATTGTCATGTTAACAATATACCTCTGACAATTTCTTTCAAATAACTGCCCAAGGGAATACCAATTTTCCTACGGAATTTATGATCAAGTCCTATTTCCCCAATGAAATTACTTCTTTTACCGTCATGTCTAGCTTGTTACCTTTGATTGGTAGAAATTCTGAGCTTGATGGTTTCTTAATCGGTTATGTCCATATTACCTCTGAACTGACAGATAGCTAAGTCTCATCTTTCAGTCCAGTAGGGACTACTCCTTTGCCATTATGTCCAGTCCACCACCTCTGAACGGTAGGATTTTGAGTCTAGTAACTCCTAATCGTTTATGTCCATATTACCTCTAAACTGACGGATACCTAGATCTCTCCCCTTTATGGTACTCAAACTGTCATGTCCAGCTTAACACCTCTGAATAAATGAGTCAATAGCCTTGTTCTCCTTTCCCCGTTAGGGCTGGGAGTTCTTGCTGTCAAAATAATACGGCTACCTTTGAATAGCGAATTACGGGCCTGTGTCTCTTAGTTGATCATGTCCATATAATCTCTGAACCGACGGATGCCCAAATTAAATTCACCCTTACAGTCTTTCGGGGCTAGCTGCTAAGTTAATATGACTACCTCTAGCAGTAGATTAAGAGTTTAGTGTGCCTTAGTCTATCATGTCCAGTTTATCACCTCTTAATAGACAGAACCCTAAAATTGGGTTCACCTTCTGTCCAGATCATCACCTCCGAATGATAAAATTTTGTGCTTGGTGGCTTCTCAATCAGTCATGTCCAGTCTACCATCTCTGAACAGATAGATAGCCAAGTCTTACCTTTTATTTACTATTATGTCCAGTTAATCACTTCTGAATAGTAACACTCCTCATTTGGTAATCTCTAATCGGTTATGTGCAGTTTATCACCTCTGAACCGGTGATTACTCAATTATACCTTTCTTTGTTGTTATGTCCAGTTTATCCCATCTGAATGATAAAATCTCAAGTCTGATGATCTGTAATCAGTCATGTCCATTTTATCACCTCTGAACTGATGAGTCACCAGACTTAATCTTTTCAAATTTAGTAATTCCTAGGGGATCTTTAAATCTACCCTCTTTTAATCCCCAGTGGATTCTTATATTTGACTGACTTTATCATGTTCTTGACCTCTAAATAAATTCAACTGCATTTGTAATTTCTTCAAAAATTCAATTTGGGGAATTTTCACACTTTTTAGTTCTTTCAAAAGAACTTGCGTATTAAGTTCTCCCCTATGGGAGATTTATATTACCTACGGGCAATTACTTTCATTAATAAACACAGAAGAAGATATGGAAAGGGCAAATGAGTCAATATTTTATTGATTCAAAAATACTCTCAAGAGAAGGCAGTTTTTGCTTCCTACTCTACTCAACCTTAGCGAGAGCTTGCAACTTTAGGTCTTCTTGCTTAACAGCCGCCAGCTGAGCCAAACGGGCTTGAGTATCCGCTACCATCGCCTTCTTCTCTATCTCCAGCTTGAGGACCTGATTGATTTGTGTAGGATCTAAAATATTATGTCAACACAAATCTAAAACAAAGGATGATTAGTGTTAAATATAAACTTGCACAAAAGGAAATTAAATCACAGAAATTAAATCAAACGCAAACACAAGTGATTTATCCTGATTCGGTCCTCTTGACCTACATCCATTCCTCAAGCAACCCACTTGAGATTTTCCTTATCCTTGATTTTCTACACCTAAAATCAACACCTTGTACACCATTTGACAAATGTATACAACTCTTCTTGCACCAAGAAGACAACAACACCTTGTACAACTTCTCTTCAACCCGAAGACGCTCTTGTACAATCTTTCTCTTTGAGTGATTACAATCAATCCTATAAGGCTTGAAACTGTATGTGATCGTGAACAAGAACTCTTACAGGTGGACTCTCAGAATTCTTCACTAAAGGATTATAATTTGTTTGAAGAATAGAAAGTGAAAACAGTTTTCTGAAAAACAGATTTTTGAACAGAGTTTTTGGGCAGAAAACTATAGATATGAATTGGTGATTTAGCCTAAGACAACATCCCTATTTATAGTTGAAATCTAAGGTTAGCTAGGAAGTTATCAACATGAATTTGAATTTTGAAATGTTGGATAAAATATCAGAAATTAGAAACTGATTAACAGTCAAAAACTACCATTAGTCGACTTGAGGAAGAGGGTTAGTCGACTAGGGTAAAAGGTTTTGCCTTTAGTAGTCGACTTATAAAGGGAGCAAGTCGACTAGGGAATAACTGATACAAATGACATATTTCTGGAAACTGAACTTAGTCGACCAGCAGTAGTTATAAGTCGACTACAACTATTATTAGTCGACTAGGGAAAGTATAAGTCGACTAATCATGGTATGCAAAATAGAAACAGAGAGTTCGTATGCATCTGAGGCAAAAGCTAAGTCCATTATAGTTCTGAGTAAGTCGACTATAGGTGATTAAGTCGACTAATAAGAGTATAAGTCGACTATAGGGCTTATGATGTGTGTGTGTGTGTGTTCAAGGCTTTTAACATTCTAATAAACATTACAATACACATCTATAGCCATAATCTTTGGGAAGTCTTGACCATGTAGGACTCTAGTATAAGCTTGTGAGATAGAGCTCCAATGAAATGGCTTTACAAATGTATCATCAAAATCAAGTTCAAACATTCTCCCCCTTTTGATGACGACACTTTGTGTGCACGAAAACTACCCCTGCAGAAAGTATGTTATATGTTCTCCCCTACATAGAACATGTTATAACAGATATAGAAAATATGTGTTCTCCCCCTGCAAAAAAAATATCATAACACGTATGTTGGAACTTGCTTTTGATGATACATTTGTGAAGCCATATTATATGGAGCTCTATCTCAAGCCTATTCAAGAGTTCTACATGATCAAGACTTTCCAAAGAGAGTTGCTATTGATGTGTATTGTAATGGTTAATAGTATGTTAAAAGCCTTGAATACACATACACATCATTAGTCTATAGTAGACTTGACCCTTCCTATTAGTAGACTTGACCCTTCCTATTAGTAGACTTGACCCTTGCTATTAGCAGACTTGACCCTTGCTATTAGCAAACTAATAGGGTTATTAGTCGACTTATAAAAAAGACTAGTCGACTAATACATGTTATAGTCGACTTATAATTCCTGTTGGTCGACTAATTGTAGTTTCCAGAAACTTGCATATCTGTTTCAGTCTTATGTAGTCGACTTATACCAAGATTAGTCGACTAACCCAGTCTAAATTGCCTACCCTAGTCGACTAACCCCCAACCCCTAGTCGACTTATAGCAGTTTGTAACTGTTGTACAGTTATTGAATTCTGGTGTTTTATCCAACGTTTCAAAATTCAAATTTGTCCTGATAACTACCCTAACTGACCCTAACTGACTATAGATTTTAGCTATAAATAGGGTTGTTATCTTAGGTTTAATATACCAATTCAAATCTATAATTTTCTGACAAAAAATCTTGCAAAAAATCTGGTTCTCTGAAAAACTGCTCCCATTTTGTTTCTTCACCAAATTCCTACTCCAAAGTGAAGATTTCTGAAAGTCAACCTATAATAGCCCTTGTCCACGATCACATACTAAATCAAGGCTTATAGGAAAGTTTATAATCACTCAAAGGAAGCATTGTACAAGAGCGTCTTCGGGTTGAAGAGAGTTTGTACAAGGTGTTGTGGTCTTCTTGGTTGTAAGAAGAGTTGTACACATTTGGCAAAGGAGATTTGTCAAGTGGTATGCAAGGTATTGATTTTGGGTGTACAAAGTCAAAGGATAAAAGAAAATCTCAAGCGGGTGGCTTGGGGACTGGATGTAGGTCACAAGGACCGAATCAGGATAAATCTCTCGTGTCTGCGTTTGCTTACTGAGATTTAATTTCCTTTTATTGCAAGTTCTTTTTTTATTTAACTCTAATCATCCTTTGTTTAGTATATGTGTTGACATTGTATTTTAGATCCACAATTGGCATCATCTCGGGACCAACAATTGGTATCAGAGCGGGTTCAACAATTGGTATCAGAGCCCTGCATACCTAGTCAACAATCTATAAGGATGGCAACGGAGTTTCCTTCATCACAATTCAAAGAAGGACATTCTACACAACGTCCACCGCTATTTGACGGATCCAACTACAACTATTGGAAGTGTAGAATGAAGATCTACTTTGGAACATTATAGAAGCAACGTACACCAAACCGACAACCAACTACAACGCTTGGAGTGATGATCAAAAGAAGAATGCGAACCTTGATGCCAAAGCGATGAATGCTTTATTCTGTGCCTTAATCAAAGAAGAATTCAACCGCGTGTCAACAACCACTTCTGCAAATCAAATGTGGCACACTCTTCAGGTAACACATGAAGGCACAAAATAAGGTTAAGGAATCTAAAATTTCTGTTCTTGTCCATAGGTTTGAACTATTTAAAATGAAGGAGAATGAAACCATCTCAGAAATAGTTACAAGATTCACTGACATAACCAATTCCTTAGCATCCCTTAGAAAGGAATACACCCAAGTAGAAAAAGTTCGCAAGATCCTTCGTGCACTCACATCAGATTGGGAGAAGAAGACAACTGCAATCGAAGAAGCGAATGATCTCTCAACAATGTCGTTAGAAAACCTTATTGGCAATCTAATGGCATATGAAGTGCAACTCGAAGACAGAAAGAAGGATGAACCACATTCTCTCTTAAAGAAGAAAGAACTTGCCTTCCATGCATCCTCCGACATGGACAATTTAGATGACGATGAAGAGGAGATGACAATGCTTTCAAGAAAATTCAGAAGATTCTTAAAGGAAGGTAAGTTTAGATGTTTTAATTGTAATAAAAAGGTCATATGAAGAAGGATTGCCCATTGCTCAAAAACAAAGGTAAATTCAAGAGCAAAAAGTTTAGAAAGAAGAAAGATTACCAAGCATCATGGGAGAACAGTGATTCCTCTTCCTCTGACGAAGAAGAAATCACTGAACATGCCAACATGTATTACATGGCGCTAGAAGAAGATGAGGTACAATATACTGAACTTTTAGATGTATTCCATGAATTATTCAATGATCTAAAGAATGAAAAAATAAAGAATAAAGTTTTATTAAAGGAAAAATGAAAAACTTTTCAAAGAAAATTCATGTTATGTCTCTCAAGTTTCTTCTATAAATTCTTAAAAAGAGATGATTTTGAAAAAGTGATATCATCATTAAAAAAACATAATGAGAATTTTATAAAAGAAAATATTTTGCTTAAAAAGGAAACTATGTCTTTAAATGAAAGAATTTCTTTGTTAGATAAAGACATGTCAGTTTTCAAAATGAAATATGAGAGATTTTGAAAAATGTGACTAAATTTAATCAAGGAAAAGAAAAATTGAATGATTTGTTATCATATCAAAAGATGTCACATAATCATTATGGTCTTGGATTTTTGAAAATCTTCATATGTTAGTAATCCATATAATCTTTTGGTGAAAAGAAAGTCTGATATTATTTCAAAAAGAATTAAGAACAAGTTTATATGGACTCCTAAAAACTTAAACATTGTTGACAAAAATACTTATATTGTATCATACATACATGATATATGTAATTCATGCAATTATGTATACTAACAGATGGAAATCAAATTCAAATTGGGTTTGGTCTCCTAAAGGTTAATGCCTTACTCTTATGATTGGTACCATCTAATGTTTATCTTTCAGGTATCATATAAGAAGTTTGATAAGAATATTACTTCAAATATTTTATATATATATGTTATGATATATTTGTTGCAGGGGGAGAACACAAGTATTTTTATATCTGTTATAACCATTTTCTATAGGGGAGAATATATAACTTATTTTCTGCAGGGGGAGCATTTGTGCACACAAAATGTCATCATCAAAAAGGGGGAGAATGTTGGAACTTACTTTTGATGATATATTTATGAAGCCATATCATATGGAGCTCTATCTCAGGCCTATTCAAGAGTTTTACATGATCAAGACTTCTCAAGAGAGTTGCTATTGATGTGTATTATAATGATTAATAGTATGTTAAAAGCCTTAAATACACATACACATCATTAGTCTATTAGTAGACTTGACCCTTCCTATTAGTAGACTTGACCACCTATTAGTAGACTTGACCCTTCCTATTAGCAGACTAATAGGGTTATTAGTCGACTTATAAAAAAGACTAGTCGACTAATACATGTTATAGTCGACTTATAGTTCCTGCTGGTTGACTAATTGTAGTTTCCAGAAACTTGCATATCTGTTTCAGTCTTATGTAGTTGACTTATACCTAAGATTAGTCGACTAACCCAATCTAAATTGCCTACCCTAGTCGACTAACCCCAAACCCTAGTCGACTTATAGCAGTTTGTAACTGTTGTAGAGTTAATGAATTCTGGTTTTTTATCCAATGTTTCAAAATTCAAATTTGTCCTAATAGCTACCCTAACTGGCTATAGATTTCAGCTATAAATAGGGTTGTTATCTTAGGTTTAATATACCAATTCAAATCTATAGTTTTCTGACCAAAAATCTTGCAAAAATTCTGTTTCTCTGAAAACTATTCTCACTTTCTGTTTCTTGACCAAATTCCTACTCCAAAGTGAAGATTTCTGAAAGTCAACCTATAATAGCCCTTGTCCACGATCACATACTAAATCAAGGCTTATAGGAAAGTTTGTAATCACTCAAAGGAAGTATTATACAAGAGCGTCTTCAGGTTGAAGAGAGTTTGTACAAGGTGTTGTGGTCTTGTTGGTTGTAAGAAAAGTTGTACACGTTTGGTAAAGGGGATTTGTCAAGTGGTGTGCAAGGTGTTGATTTTGGGTGTACAAAGTCAAAGGATAAAAGAAAATCTCAAGCGGGTGGCTTGGGACTGGATGTAGGTCACAAGGACCGAACCAGGATAAATCTCTCGTGTTTGCGTTTGCTTAACTTTTCTGAGATATAATTCCTTTTATTGCAAGTTCTTTATTTATTTAACTCTAATCATCCTTTGTTTAGTATATGTGTTGACATTGTATTTTAGATCCACAATTGGCATCATCTCGGGACCAACAACGTATATATATATATATGATAAATGTTTGAAATATTTTTTTTATCAAATATACGGCACCAGAAAGATAAATATTAGAATGGTACCAATTATTATAAGATCAAAACATTAACCTTTAGGAATCCAAATCCAATTTGAATTTGATTTTCATTTGTTAGTATACACATAATTGCATGAATTACATGTAGAATATATGCATGATGCAATATAAGTATTTTTATCAAAAATGCTTAAATTTTAGGAATCCATATGTATATGTTTTTAATTCTTTTTGAATATCAGTATTTCTTTTCACAAAAGACTTTTATGGATTATGATTCTTTTCACTAACATGTGTAGATTTTCCACTCTGATTTAAGAATCCAAGACCATAATGATTATGTGTCATCTTTTGATAAGATAGCAAATCATTTAATTTTTCTATTCCTTGATTAAATTTAGTCACATTTTTCAAAATCTCTTCATACTTCATTTTGAAACTTGACAATTGTTTATCTAAAATAGAAATTCTTTCATTTAAAGACATAGTTTCTTTTTAAGCATTGCATTTTCTTTTATAAAATTCTCATTATCTTTTTTCAATGATGATATAACTTTTTCAAAATTATTTTTTTTGAGAATTTATAAAAGAAATTTGAGAAACATAATATGAATTTTCTTTGATAAAGTTTTCATTTTCCCTTGACAAACTTTATTCTTTATCTTTTTATTCTCAAGATCATTGTATAATTCATGAAATGCATCTAAGAGTCCAGTATATTGTACCTCATCTTCTTCTTGAGCCATAAAAACATATGTTGGCATGTTCAGTGGCTTCTTCACCATCTGAGGAAGATGAATCACTATTCTCCCATGATGCTTGACAATTTTCTTCTTTTTGAACTTTTTGCTCTTGAATTTTTCTTTATTTTGAGCAATAGGAAATCCTTCTTTATATGACCTATTTTATTACAATAAAAACATATAGGATTAAACTTACCTTGCTTCAAGAATTTTTTGAATTTTCTTGAGAGCATTGTCATCCCCTCCTTATCGTCATTTGAATTTTCTGTATCTGAGGATGCATGGAAGATAAGTTGTTCTTCTTTGAGAAAGGTTGTTGTTCATCCTTCTTCCTGTCTTTCAGTTGTACTTCGTATGCCATTAAATTACCAATAAGGTTTCTAATGGCATAGTGCAGAGATCATTTACTTCTTCGATTGCAGTTGTCTTCTTCTCCCAATCTGATGTGAGTACACGAAGGATCTTGTGAACTTTTTCGACGTGGATGTATTCCTTTCCATGGGATGCCTAGGAATTTGTTATGTCGGTGAATCTTGTTGTCATTTCTGAAATTGTATCGTTCTCCATCATTTTGAGGAGTTCGAAATTGTGAATAAGAACAAAAATTTTAGATTCTTTAACCTTATTTGTACCTTCATGTGTTACCTATAGTATGTGCCATATTTGACTTGCAGATGTGGCTGTTGACACATGATTGAATTCTTCTTTAGTTAAAGCAAAGAATAATGCATTCATCGCTTTGGCATCAAGGTTCGCATTCTTATTTTGATCATCGGTCCAAGCAGTGTAGTTGGTTGTTGGCTTGGTGTACGGTTCTTCTACTATGTTACAAAGTTTATAGTTGAGTGATTGCAAGTAGATCTTCATTCTACACTTTCAGTAGTTGTAATTCGATCAATCGAAGAGCGGTGGACGTTGTGTAGAATGTCCTTCTTTGAATTGTGATGAAGGAAACTCCATTGCCATCCTTGTATGTTGTTGACTAGGTATGCAGGGCTCTGATACTAATTGTAGGATCTAAAATATTATGTCAACACAAATCTAAGATATAGGATGATTAGCGTTAAATATAAACTTGCACAAAAAAAATTAAATCACAGAAAGTAAATCAAACGCAAACAAAAGTGATTTATCCTGATTCGGTCCTCTTGACCTACACCAGTCCCCAAGCAACCCGCTTGAGATTTTTCTTATCCTTGATTTTGTACACCCAAAATCAACACCTTGTACATCATTTGATAAATCCCCTTTGCCAAATGTATACAACTCTTCTTACACCAAGAAGATAACAACACCTTGTACAACTTCTCTTCAACCCGAAGATGCTCTTGTACAATCTTTCTCTTTGAGTGATTACAATCAATCCTATAAGCCTTGAGACTGTATGTGATCGTGAACATGGACTCTTATAGGTGGACTCTCAGAATTCTTTACTAAAGGATTGGAATTTGTGTGAAGAACATAAAGTGGAAATAGTTTTCTGAAAAACAGATTTTTGAACAGAGTTTTGGGCAGAAAACTATTGCTATGAATGGTGATTTAGCCTAGGAGAACATCCCTATTTATACTTAAAATCTAAGGTCAGTTAGGGAAGTGATCAACATGAATTTGAATTTTAAAATATTGGATAAAACACCAGAAATCAGAAACTGACTAACAGTCAGAAACTACCATTAGTCGACTTGAGGAAGTGGGTTAGTCAACCAGGGTAACAAGTTTTGCCTATAGTAGTAGACTTATATAGGGAGCGAGTCGACTAGGGAATGACTGATACAAATGACTTTTTTCTGGAAATTGAACTTAGTCGACCAGCAGTAGTTAAAAGTCGACTACAACTATTATTAGTCGACTAGGGGAAAGTATAAGTCGACTTATCATGGTATACAGAACAGAAATAGAGAGTTGGTATGCATCTGAGGCAAAAGCTAAGTCGATTATAGTTATAAGTAAGTCGACTAATCAAGAGTATAAGTCAACTATAGGGCTTATGATGTGTGTGTGTTCAAGGTTTTTAACATTCTAATAAACATTACAATACAGATCCATAGCCATAATCTTTGGGAAGTCTTGAGCATGTAGGACTATTTTATAAGCTTGTGAGATAGAGCTCCAATGAAATGGCTTCACAAATGTATCATCAAAATCAAGTTCCAACACTTTGGGTACTCAGCTGTTCAAGCCAAGCGGTCTCCTACACGTGTACGAACTCAGCCTTGGATATCAGAAGGTTGGACCTCTTGATCATTGCCTCGGCCTTCTCAAGCTGCTCATTAGCATCGGCGAGTGCATTGTTGGAAGCCTTAATTGAATCAGCAATCTTGATCTTCTCAGCCTCCAGGGATTTAAATTCCTGAGACTACTTCCAGTGCCTGTTGTGCCTTCACATAAGTCTTCTGTATATGCTCAGAAAGATGTTGGACCTCCTATTCTACAAATGGGGTTATATCTGAGCTATTCAGACGACGCCACTCACTCACATCTTTCTTAAGATCTTCCACTATTAGCTCCAGAGAGGTAGCCTGATCGATTCCTCCAAAATCCTTGATGGTCTCTATGTTGCGCAAAAGGACTACCTTCAGAAACTCAAACGGACTGGTTGAGCCTTTTAACACCAAAGAAATGCATCTTTTCAGACTCTTGTAAAAAGGTGTCAATCATTTCTGCCGCAAACTCTTTCTTCACTTCTATCACTCCAGGTGAGCGAGCAAGTTTTGAAGGAGGGGTCACTAAAAGTTTGGTGGTCACGATTGTTGAAGGCGTCGCAAGGACGACCGTCAGCGTAACTGAGAAAATAGGTAGCAGTCGAGGAGGAGTCTTCGTAGAAAGAAGTGTGCTGGCTACCAGAGAAGTAGGGCTGGTGATCATGGGATCCGGCTCGGTAACCAGCGTTGGAGAGTCTGGGCTGGTAATTACTTTTAAGTCAGTAGTAGCTAGATTTGGAGATGTGGTAGGAGTAGAAACTGGCACGCTGATAGACTCAAGCTGAAGCCCAGTCTGCTCTGGGGTGGTACGGTGGAAGGTGCGAATGCTGCCTCATCAGTCACCATCAAATCACGAGTGGGAAAGGGTCAACGTTGAATGATGCTATGGTAAGAATATTGATCGCTGCAACGTCCTATGTGATAGAAGCGGTTGCCCCTCTTTGGATGGCCCCGTAGTGGAAACATTCAATGTTAAGATTCCTGAAAAAATGCTTTAGAGTTAAAGAAAGAAAATACAATATATAAAAAAATTGATTGTTAAATCTTACGATCATTACCTGGAAGAGCTGAGGTGTCAACAGTAGTCACCTCAGCGCTGATCATCACAGCAGGGACATCCTCCATGTGGAAGGTGACTTTAGCAACAGCAGTTTCAGTCGAAGACACCTCGACAGTAAGGCTCATAGGGGAACACATCTGGCTGCTTAACATGTTCTCCGATGCAATTTCAGCTGTACGTGCAACAACAGTAGTTTCAGCAAGAGCCTCCTAGTAGCTGGTTGCTCTGCAGTTCAAGGATTGATCATTTTTCTTCAAGAGTTTCCAGAATTTTCACGCCCTCAGACTTATATCCCTGAGAGGCAATCTCACCTTTCTCCAAAGTGGTGGCAGCCCCACCAGAAGCCCCCACATCCAGCTCTTGATCCCCAAGGCCTTCGAAGATGAAATAGGTCGCCTCATCCCCCTCCTTGTAGGTGAAGAGATCGTCAAATGTTTCCTCTCCTTCACTCTAATTTTCCTGGCCCACATCCGAGATTAAGATTTGAAACAATTAATCACAGGAATGAAAAAGGTTAAAGAAAAAAATGGTATGAAGAGAATCAAGCTTACCGGGGACCTGAGCAGGCTCCTTTGGAATTTCTCTCCGACCAGGCAACCAATAATTAATGGAGGAGGATGAACTTCTGCTACAAACTCCCTCATTACAGCATTAGAAGCCTGTCGAGCATCTCGACGAGCCCTCTTTAATACTTACTTCTTACGAGGCTATTTTGAATAGGCTCTAATTGAGTTGGAACCTGCACAAAAATATAGTATTTCAGAACTTCAAAATAGAGATGTGCAAGTGCTCAATTCTACCGCGATAGCAAGTGGCTATGCGGGTCGTGATCCACAAGGAGGGACTAGCGATGGAAGCTTTTTAGTAAGTCTTCTTTTAAGATACAAAGTTTGGTTAAAGTTCTTTTTTGGTTCTTGAAAAGAAATGAGAAAAAGAGTTATAGTTAAGTTAGAAAGAAAGCGATAGATGGAGAAGGTGGAGAAAAATGGAGAATGATTATTTATAAAGAAATGAAAAGGAGTGATGAAAGAAGTGGGTGTTGGTGATCTAAACTAAAGAAATAAAAGAAAAGAAAGAAGATTAAAGAAATACTTACCTAGTTTGGTTGTTGACTTACCTGGAACCCTTGCATGTTCTACCTTGCTTCGGAGGCATTCAATGCATAAGCCATAGGATCGAGCTCAGTCCCCAGTCGCATTACATCATCAAGACGAACAAGAATGAAATGATACGGAGTCTTGAGGAGGAGAACATCATCATGAATTATCTTTGGCACTCACACAAACATTGTTATACTAATGCTTCTGGATTCACTTGCATGCTCATCAAAACCAAAAGAGGTAAAGTAGAAAGAAGAAGAAGAAAACAAAAGTAAAGACGAACATAAAAAAAATTACCTTTTATTGCTTGCAGAAATGATGGAAGAAAGGAGGAGGATACATCGGTGTCACTCTCAACATAAGCCTCTCTCCCTTACTAACATGAATCTCAATCTAACTAAGCTTACATACAAATTAAAATTACATAAAAGAAAACAAAAACCTACACTAAAAAATGGAAAAAATGGACTAAATCCTATCTCTGCATGGTCGTCCCTGGAGGCTCTGAAAATCCCAGTATTTATAGGTAAAACCCCACCTACAGGATCACATGAAGATATGGGGAGCAAACACTCCCCCTAACTCTCTAATAGAGCCGCGAAAACGCAGCTTTGGCCGCGTTTCCGCGGCAAGGGTGTGGCCAGGTGGCCACACCCTGTTGGTAGTGCTCCCCGGTTTCTTTATTTGTAATTATCTTTATCTGGATTTGCAGTTTATGTCCGGGATTTTGACGAAATGGCCTTTGATCCTTGGCTTCAACCGATCGATTCATGGAGGATTCTTCTCAACTAGTTTTCAACTTCTCTGATATGCCAAGATTTAGCCCTGATTCCTTGATTTTGAATTTATTCTGAATTAAGTCAGGATTTGGTGGGCTTTTGGGCTCATTTCTCTTCACTCTCCTTTAGGAATGGGCCTGCAAATAAATTAAACATTTAATTAGAAAAATGTAGAGTTTATTCTATAATAAGTAAGAGAATATGATATTAAATGTGCAATATTAGTGACCAATTACACCCCCATACCTATCTTTTGCTCGTCCTCGAGCAAAACAACTAAACTATACTAAGGATTAGTAGACCACTTTCGCAGGTCACGCGATTGCACTGAGCATGTGCAACAAGCCGTTAAACCTCTAGGTTTCCCCTATAGGACGAGTTTTATCTCGTGAGGGTTTTCAGTGGATTACACCCACAAAATCCATAAAGAAAGAGAAACAAAGAGTTAGTATTTTCGAAAAGCATTTTGAAAGAGAAAAATATTTAAAATATAATTATAAGACTTAAGTAATCTATAAGTTATAGGAAAACTGAGGGTTTTCAGTGGATTACACCCACAAAATCTATAAAGAAAGAGAAACAAAGAGTTAGTATTTTCGAAAAGCATTTTGAAAGAGAAAAATATTTAAAATATAATTATAAGACTTAAGTAATCTATAAGTTATAGGAAAACTGAATTTTCATTCCTAAACTTAGTCTCTATTCAAAAATTTGTTATCAATCAAAGTAAGGAGTCAAATTATACTTCTCACCTAGTCTATTACTTTACCCTAAGTCATATGAACCTTGTGATTGTGAAAATTTGACTAAGGGTTCTTTAACTCTAACTCTTATACCTCATTTATTTTATATGTATATAAATTTTTTTGGTATTATTCCTTAGTTCTATTAGTCTTTCTAATCTACCCATGTAACGGGCTTTTAATCGATGACTCCCAAACCAAACGGTCTTAGGGCACCGGGTGAGAAAATACCCCAAGGACTTAAGGACTCGAGCAAATAAGGCCAAAAAAATTAAGGATTTATTATATGAACCCCTTTTAGGCGTGAATACTTATGCTTCATGAGGCATAAATACCCAGCTTAATCAGAGGATTTATATATATACTTTTTTCCTCAAACTTATCTAATTATCTTTTGCATAAATACTAAGGCTTGCTTAGGCCAAAGTACCTAGCTAATCAATAATTAGATTTGTTTATATATTTTTTTCCTTTTCATAATATTTTTTTTATAAGGCATAAGAATCTTTATTTTTGAACCCTAAGTGTGTAAGTGTATGAAGTATGCATATTCATTAAGGTAAAGATCAAGACTAAATTACTTTGACAAATTATCTTCCTAACCTTAAAAATCAAACAAATAATCTTATTTTGACCAAGTTTAAGAAATCCTAATTTTAATTTTCCTATTCCTTAAAATTGACTTAATTTCTTACAAAAAATATGTCAAAAATATGTTTCTATTTTCAAAAGTTTTTAAAAGTAAAGAAATTTTTTTTGTTTTAATAAAAGAAAAAACCTAAGTTATGTTAGACCCTCCCCCACACCTATCTCATGCATTGTCCTCAATGTATGAATTAATGCATAGATGCATGAAAAAGAAGAAAGGGAATGAAGATACTACCTTAAGGTGGTGGTTCCGGTGGTAGTCTGATTGGTCCACGAAATGCGGCCCAATCAACTTTTCGTGGAGTTCGGAGGAACCCACAAAAAATCTCTTTAATATAACCCATTAAAATGATGTATCCATGAAGGATTTTTATTAAAAATTTAACCCCATCTAATTTCCAAATTTCATAATTAATTTCGGAGTCAAATTTATCAAACCGCCTTGTCCCAAAATGGAGTGTTAAAAGATAGAACGATTGACTTGGACTCAGGAAGTACTGGAGCTAATACCGACTCAGGAAAGTGACTTAAGTCAAGTAAAGGTTCAGGAGTCGAGATTGGTTCAGGAAGTGGGTCCAAATCAAGAAGTTGAAACTCAAGTCCACATTCATTTTCCAACACTGGAATGTGACTTAATATTGGTGATTCAAGTTCAAGAATGATAGGTGTGGGAATCAAAACTGACTCTAAAATATTACTCAAGTCGGGTAACAAAACAGGAGTCAATATTGATTCGAGAATTTGAACTGGATCACAGATTTGAGAATCTAGGTCACATTTCTCATTGAGTTCAATGTCATAAAAATGAGAACTTACCAATTTGTCAATAGGACTTTCAAAAGTGTAAAATTGGTCAAGTTCAATATGATCATCAAAGATGGGTGATTCAATTTCATGATGAATTGGCACAGGATCCAATGTTGACTCGGGAAAAAAAAGATTGAAATCAGGTGAAGACACCGAAGTCATTATTGAATCAGGAAGTAAAATTGAATCACTAAGTTGAGGTTCATGATCATATTCATTTTCAAGTTCAATTTCAAGAAAGGGATAACTTGTCAAACTGTCAATGCCACTTTCAAAATTTGTAGTTTGGGCAAGTTCAAATGATTGTGCTGAAATGGAACCTTGTGTTCCAAAACAACATAACTCTTTGACTCTAACATAATGGTTAGCGACATCAGAAATGGTCAAACGGTGAGAACGTAGAGATTAGACCATCATATCTATGTCGTGATTACGAGCGTTTTGAGCCTGAGTCATGGCTTCAAGCATCTTTTCATAGTTGATAGGTTCATCGCTTTGTTGCGATTGGCCTTGAAAAGATGAAGTGTTGTTTTGGAATTGGTGGTAAAATTGTGAGTCCATCAGATTTTGTGATTGTTGTTTTACTCATTTCCAAAATTGATGGTTTTCTATTTTGGACTGGTGGAACTGAGTATGAATCTTGGAAATATTGTGGACCAGGTGGATAAGGAGGACAAGCTGGTTGAAAATTGGACTCGGGGGAGGTGAATCCCACTGACTCTGTGAAGAGTTAAAATTATTATGGAAATTATGGTTATAAGATTGGGGGCATGGGTTATATTGATTCGGATAAGACCACTCCGATACACTATGTTGGTTAAAGTTATGATATGCCGGTTTGGTAATATCTGAAAAAGAAGTTGGTGTGTAATATGGTTCACCATTAAAATTGGAAAAATTGTTGTTATAAGCCATATCACACAATAAAACACAAACAAAAAACAAACAAATAAGCAAACAAAAAAGAAAAAATTCTAAACTAAGTTAGGGTAGACCTATGACCTAGATGACTCCTAGCTGGTTAAACTGTCCACGGGAGGTATAATGCAGACTTTGACCACAAGCTAATCAGCGAGGTCAGGGCAAGATTGGTGGGAGGTTATCCATCAAAGACGTTCCTTAATTAAGTAACCACCAACCTTCGGGCTTTCGGCCCTTAATCCCCTTCCAAGACACTGATTTGGCAGGAGTCAAATTCTAACACTTTTGCCTCTTAGGATAATCTCCTAATTGAGTCCGAGATGTCCCTAGGGCCAACGTCTACTCATTTTTAGTTAGGCTTAGATTAGTGAGTGAGGAGATTGTTTGTGGGCTAAGGGAGGATAATGACTTCCCCACCTTATCTTGTTTATAGGACAAGCCCTTAAGTCAATTTAGTGCAGTGTACAAGTATGTAGAAAAAGTAACATTCAAGCAATCATACAAGAATGAACCTTATACTAAATGCTATGCATACATACCTTGGCTCCAGTACTCTTCAACAGTAAATAAAAATGAAATGAAATAGACAGGTACCTAAATGCAAAGTCTAAATCATTTTTAACATTTATAATCAACTTTTTACTGTTGTGTTAGAAATATATATACAGTGAGTCAAATAAGGAGATAAATGCTACAGAAATTCAGATTTTTAATTCAGCCAACCTGCAAGAATACAGGTTAGTAGTTCACTCAGTTTTGCCACTAAAATGTAGCAAATCTGAGGGCTTCTTCGCTCTGCTTTCTTAAGCAGAGTCCAAGGCCATTATATGTCCACTGTAGCAAGAATTCCTTATTGTTGAATCTGTACAAAAAAATTAAAGAAGAAAGTTAATCAAAAATGTAAACTTTTAAAGAGAGTAACTTACCGTCCCTCCCCGGCAATGGCGCCAAAATTTTGATTGAGTTGGAACCTGCACAAAAATACAGTATTTCAAAACTTCAAGAGATGTGCAAGTGGTCAATTCTACCGCGATAGCAAGTGGCTATGCGGGTCGTGATCCACAAGGAGGGACTAGCGATGGAAGCCTTTTAGTAAGTCTTCTTTTAAGATACAAAGTTTGGTTAAAGTTCTTCTTTGGTTCTTGAAAAGAAAAGAGAAAAAGAGTTATAGTTAAGTTAGAAAGAAAGCGATAGATGGAGAAGGCGGAGAAAAATGGAGAATGATTATTTATAAAGAAATGAAAAAGTAGTGATGAAAGAAGTTGGTGTTGGTGACCTAAACTAAAGAAATAAAAGAAAAGAAAGAAGATTAAAGAAATACTTACCGAGTTTGGTTGTGACTTACCTGGAACCCTTGCATGTTCTACCTTACTTCGGAGGCGTTCAACGCATAAGCCATAGGATCGAGCTCAGTCCCCAGTCGCATTACATCATCAAGACGAATAAGAATGAAATGATACGGAGTCTTGAGGAGGAGAACATCATCATGAATTATCGTTGGCACTCACACAAACATTGTTATACTAATGCTTCTGGATTCACTTGCATGCTCATCAAAACCAAAAGAGGTAAAGTAGAAAAAAGAAGAAGAAAACAAAAGTAAAGACGAACATAAAAAAAATTACCTTTTATTGCTTGCAGAAATGATGGAAGAAAGGAGGAGGGCACATCAGTGTCACTCTCAACATAAGCCTCTCTCCCTTACTTACATGAATCTCAATCTAACCTAAGCTTACATACAAATTAAAATTACATAAAAAGAAAACAAAAACCTACACTAAAAAATGGAAAAAATGGACTAAATCCTATCTCTGCATGGTCGTCCCCTGGAGGCTCTGAAAATCCCAGTATTTATAGGCAAAACCCCACCTACAGGATCATATGAAGATAGGGGGAGCAAACGCTCCCCCTAACTCTCCAACAGAGCCGCGAAAACACGGCTTTGGCCGCATTTCCGCGGCCAGGGTGTAGCCAGGTGGCCACAACCTGTTGGTGGTGCTCCCCGTTTCTTGATTTGTAATTATCTTTATCTGGATTTGCAGTTTATGTCCAAGATTTTGACGAAATGGCCTTTGATCCTTGGCTTCAACCGATAGATTCAGGGAGGATTCTTCTCAACCAGTTTTCAACTTCTCTAATATGCCAAGATTTAGCCCTGATTCCTTGATTTCGAATTTATTCTGAATTAAGTCAGGATTGGTGGGCTTTTGGGCTCATTTCTCTTCACTCTCCTTTAGGAATGTGCCTGCAAATAAATTAAACATTTAATTAAGAAAATGCAGAGTTTATTCTATAATAAGTAGGAGAATATGATATTAAATGTGCAATATTAGTGACCAATCAGGCTCCCTCCTTGTGGGTTCCTTAGGAGCAGGCTCCTTTAGCTCTAGCTTCTTCCGCTTTCGCTTAAAGTGTGTGTCACGGTCTTCTTCCCCTTCCTCTTCTTCAAGTGGCGCTTTACCTGCCCTGCTAGTAGCTTCTAGAGCGGTTTCTTCATCACCAATATCTTTGAATCAAGGACTCTCAGCATCCGAAGCATCGCTTCCAGCTTCGGCTAAGAACTTCGGGAGACCTGGTGTTTCCATTAATTATTGCTCTTTGGTGGGAAAACTTATAAAAAGAGATTGAGGAGCAAAATTAAAAGTAATTAAAAAGAAAATTATAGATAGATCTCCTCTGATATTTCTGGGGAAGTGTGCCGGTGGGAGTCTGATCAACGCGCGATCACTTTGTTCCGTTGACAATGCGAGCGATCGATCTTCGAATACTACTACTTGGGAATTCCTTTTCGCCTAGCTCTGGAGATTCCTTGAGGGGGGAGATCTTAGGGTATTAACACCCTGAATTTATCCTTGTAGGATTAGAGAAGTGTTCTCTGAATTCTTGAAAGCGAGAGAGTAGATCTCTTGTTGGCTTAAGCTTTGAAGCCACCAAAGAAGCTTATGCTTTTCAAAGCCTCTTGGAGTTGAATTTCTTCAAGACCATGAGCCTATTGGACTTGAATCTTTTCAAGACCTGGACCTGAATTCTTCAAAAGTCCCTGAGCCTAGCCTACTAGTGGACTATTTATAGGCTCAATAGGGAGTTATGATCCCCTTAATTGCCTCCTCTTAATGAGGGATCATGGGTGTAACTACCTATTAATTTTCCCACTAGGAAATAGGGAGTTATGATTCCCTTAATTGTCTCCTTTTAATGAGGAGACATGGGTGTAACTACCCATTAACTCCCCCCACTAACTTAGTGGGGCAGTTATTTTTCTCATGCAGAACTAGCCTCTTCAGGAGAAGCAATCAAGAAAGCTTCCGGCGAAGCTAGAATTAGTTTTCGGCGAAGCTTGGATTAGCTTCCGGCGAAGCTGTAAGTTAGCTCTCTATGGAGCTATGAAGAGTTTCAAGAGAAACTATCAAGAAAGCTTCTGGCGAAGCTAGAGTTAGCTTCCAGCGAAGCTAGAATTAGCTTCAGGCGAAACTGTAAGTTAGCTCTCTGTGGAGCTATGAAGAGCTTCATGAGAAGCTTTCAAGAAAGCTTCCGACGAAGCCAGAATTAGCTTTCGACGAAGCTGTAAGTTAGCTCTCTGGAGCTATGAAGAGCTTCATGAGAAGCTATCAAGAAATCTTCCGGCAAAACTAGAATTAGCTTCCGGCAAAGCTATAAGTTAGCTCTCTTGAGCTATAAAAAGCTTCATGCGAAGCTAGACAAACTTAGCCTCTCAGACGAGGCTATCCCTTTGGGCTCATGCGATGTTAAGTGTTAATTTAACTCAGCATCTTAGGCCTGCTTAGGTCTCTTCAAAGGCAACCTTGGCTTACTTTCTGCTTCACTGGATCAGTAGAGTTCAAGTCGCTGTTTTATCCTCGAGGATGGGCAGAAACTGGTCGTCAGCTTGTCTGCGACTTGTCTTTTGTAAATGTCGACAAGTTAGACATCGTTCAGACCGGTTGAAAAGCTATTCGAGATTTTGTCTTTTTTGAGCTTCAACAAGACCCCCTTCAAAGTTTTTGTAAATCCGCAATGGGATGGTTCAAATTTTGAAATACTTTGAATTGCCTCGGGCATTAAAAAGATAGAGCATTCACCAAGTAGAATTCCCTAAAGAAATTAAAACTTTGACTGAAAATTATTCAGAGGTTAGGAACATGATAAAATCAGTCTGAGTATGAGAACTCACTAGGGACAAAGGGGAGCAGATCTAGGAATCCATCTGTTCAGAGGTAATGTAGACATAATAGATTCGGAATCACTAGAAAAGAGGGTTCGCTATTCAGAGGTGATAAACTGGACATGACAATAAGAAGAGTCCCAATCGGAATGGAAAGTTAGATCTGGATATCCGTCAGTTCAGAGGTGACAAACTGGACATAACTGATTAGGAATCACAAGACAGGAAGCCTTGTCGTTTAGAGGTGACGAACGGGACATAATGACAAAGAAGGTAAGATTGGATATTCATCAGTTCAGAGGTGACGAACTGGACATAACTGATTAGAAATTATCAAACTCGGAGTGTTTACTGTTCAGAGGTCGTGAACTGGACATAACAGTAAACGAAAAGTGGAGACTTGGCTATCTGTCGGTTTAGAGGTGATTGACTGGACATGACCGATTGAGAAGCCACCAAGCTCAGATTTTATCATTCAGAGGTGATAATCTAGACATGATGACAAAATGGAGGTGAATAGGGACCCGTCTATTCAGAGGTGATAAACTGGACATGATAGACTAAGACACACTAAACTTCGAATCCGCTGCTAGAGGTAGTCGCATTAACTTAGCAGCTAGTCCACTAGGGACTGCAAGGGTGAATTGGATCTGGGCACTCGTTAGTTCAGAGGTAGTATGGACATGACCAACTAAGAGACATCAGATTCGCAATTCACTGTTTAGAGGTAGTCGTGTTGGAACATGTTTTGATGAAGACATTTGTGAAGCATTTCATTTGGAGCTCTATTACACGACTATATCAAGAGTTCTGCATTATCAAGACTTCCCAAAGAGAGTTGATATGATGTGTTTTGTAATTACGAAATAGCATGTCAAAAGCCTTGATGCACACAAACATATCATAGATTTATAGTCGACTTATAGTCCCTGTTAGTTGACTAATACCTTATGTAGTCGACTTGACCAAAGCCATAGTCGACTAATCCTGTGTCTCACTTGATACCAACTCTCTATTTGTCCATTAGTCGACTTGACAGAATATATAGTCGACTAATAAACCCTCGTAGTCGACTAACCCATTTCCCCTAGTCGACTAATCATTGACCAAGTCGACTTATAAAGTAGTTGCAGTCGACTTGGTTCAGTTAACCAGAAACCTGTCACTTGAGCTTATCTTAACCTAGTTGACTTATACCCATTATTAGTCGACTAATCTTTGGAAATTTGCCTAGACTAGTCGACTAACTCAAAAGGCAAGTCGACTATAGGCAGTTTCTGACTGTTGGACAGTTTCTGTTATCTGGTCTTTTGTGCAACGTTTCCCAACGTTTTAAACTTTTGAATTGCACCTATAACTACCCTAACTAACCCTAGAGTGTAGCTATAAATAGGGTTGTTAATCTAAAGGCTATATCCAATCCTAATCTTCAGTTTTCTAATCAAAAATTCTGCCAATTCCTGAAAACTGTTCCCACTTCAGTTCTTCACCAAAATACTATTCTCTAGTGAAGTTCTCTGAAGTTTCTCCTATACTAGACCTTGTCCACATTCACATATTGTACCAAGGCTTATAGGAAGTGTTGTAATCCTCAAAGATATCATTGTACAAGAGCGTCTTCTTGGTGTAGAAGAAAGTTGTACAAGGTGGTGTTTGTTCTCTTGGTTGTAAGAGAAGGTGTACACATTTGGCAAAGGGGATTTGTCAAGTGGTGTGCATGGTGTTGATTTTGGGTGTACAAAGTCAAGGATAAAGGAAAATCTCAAGCGGATGGCTTGGGGACTGGATGTAGGTCACGAGGACCGAACCAGGATAAATCTCTCGTATTCGCGTTTGTGTAACTATCTGAGATTTACTTTTCCTTTATTGCAAGTTTATTTATTTGTTTAACTTTAATCCTTCTTTGTTTTAGTATTTGTGTTGACTTCGTATTTTAGATCCATAAGTGGCAACAGAGCAAGTTCAACAATTGGCGTCATCTCGGGACCAACATTTGGTATCAGAGCCCTGCATACCTAGTCAACAACAAGCAAGGATGGCAACGGAGTTCCCTTCGTCACAATTCAAAGAAGGACATTCTACACAACGTCCACCGCTATTTGACGGATCCAACTACAACTATTGGAAGTGTAGAATGAAGATCTACTTGCAATTGCTCAACTACGAACTTTGGAACATCGTAGAAGCACCGTACACCAAACCGGCTACCCACTACAACGCTTGAAGTGATGATCAAAAGAGGAATGCGAACCTTGACGCCAAAGCGATGAATGCCTTGTTCTGTGCCTTAACCAAAGAAGAGTTCAACCGTGTGTCAACAGCTACTTCTGCAAATCAAATATGGCATACTTTTCAGGTAACACACAAAGGCACAAATAAAGTTAAAGAATCTAAGATATCTGTTCTTGTCCACAGGTTTGAATTATTCAAAATGGAGGAGAATGAAACCATCTCAGAAATGGTTACAAGATTCACCGACATTACCAATTCCTTAGCATCCCTTGGAAAGGAGTACACACAAGTCGAAAAAGTTCGCAAGATCCTTCGTGCACTCACACCAGAATGAGAGAGGAAGACAACCGCAATTGAAGAAGCCAATGATCTCTCAACTATGTCGTTAGAAAACCTTATTGGTAATCTAATGGCATATGAAGTGCAATTGGAAGAAAGAAAAAAAGGATGAACGACAACCTCACTCAAAGAAGAAAGAACTTGCTTTCCATGCATCCTCCGACATGGACAATTCCGATGAAGATGAAGAGGAGATGGCTATGCTTTCAAGGAAATTCAGGAGATTCTTAAAGCAAGGTAAATTTAAATGCTTTAATTGTATCAAAACAGGTCATTTGAAGAAAGATTGCCCTTTATTCAAAAATAAAGGTAAATACAAGAGCAAAAAGTTCAGAAAGATAAAAGACTACGAAGCCTCATGGGAAAACAGTGATTCCTCGTCCTCTGACGAAGAAGAAACCACTGAACGTGTCAACATCTGTTACATGGCCCTAGAAGATGATGAGATATCATTTACTGAACTTTCAGATGCATTTCATGAATTATTTAATGATCTGAAAAATGAAAAACTGAAAAATAAAGTTTTATCAAAAGAAAATGAAAAACTTTTAAATAAAAATTCATGTTATGCTTTACAAGTTTCTTCTATAAACTCTCAAAAAGATGAGTTTGAAAAAGTAATATCATCTTTGAAAAATGATAATGAGAAGTTTATAAAAGAAAATATTTTTCTTAAAAATGAAAACTATGTCTTTGAATGAAAGGATTTCTATATTGGATAAAGACATGTTAGTTTTCAAAAAGAAATATGAAGATATTTTGAAAAATGTGACAAGTTCAATCAAGGAAAAGAAAAATTGAATGACTTGTTATCTTTTCAAAAGTTGTCACATAATAATTATGGTATTAGATATATTGAAAAATCTTCATATGTTTGTAATCCATATGATTCTTTTGTGAAAAGAAAATCTAATAATGTTTCAAAAAGAATTAAGAATAAGTTTATATGGATTCCTAAGAATTTAAGCATTAATGATAAAAATACTTATATTGCATCATACATTCATGATATATGTAATTTATGCAATTATGTGTATACTAACAGGTGGAAACCAAATTCAAAATGGATTTGGACTCCTAAAGGTTAATATGTTCTTTTATAAGAAAGTTGATGCGAACATATATATATATATATACATTATGTGATATATTTATTGCAGGGGGAGAACACAGTATTTCTATATTTGTTATAACCAATTTCTGCAGGGGGAGGAAAATATAACTTATTTTCTGCAGAGGGAGCATATGTGCACACAACGTGTCATCATTAAAAAGGGCGAGAATGTTGGAACATGTTTTGATGAAGACATTTGTGAAGCATTTCATTTGGAGCTCTATTGTACGACTTTATCAAGAGTTCTGCATTATCAAGACTTCCCAAAGAGAGTTGATATGATGTGTTTTGCAATTGTGAAATAGCATGTCAAAGCCTTATGCACACACACATATCATAGATTTATAGTCGACTTATAGTCCCTGTTAGTCGACTAATACCTTATGTAGTCGACTTGACCAAAGCCATAGTTGATTAATCCTGTGTCTCACTTGATACCAACTCTCTGTTTGTCCAATAGTCGACTTGACAGAATATATAGTCGACTAATAAACCCTTGTAGTCGACTAACCCATTTCCCCTAGTCGACTAATCATTGACCTAGTCGACTTATAAAGTAGTTGCAGTCGACTTGGTTCAGTTAACTAGAAACTTGTCACTTGAGCTTATCTTGACCTAGTCGACTTATACCCATTATTAGTCGACTAATCTTTAGAAATTTGTCTAGACTAATCGACTAACTCAAAAGGCAAGTCGACTATAGGCAGTTTCTGACTGTTGGACAGTTTCTGTTATCTGGTCTTTTGTGCAACGTTTCCCAACGTTTTAAACTTTTGAATTGTACCTATAACTACCCTAACTAAACCTAGAGTGCAGCTATAAATAGGGTTGTTAATCTAAAGGCTATATACCAATCCTAATCTTCAGTTTTCTAATCAAAAATTCTGCCAATTCCTGAAAACTGTTCCCACTTTAGTTCTTCACCAAAATACTATTCTCTAGTGAAGTTCTCTGAAGTTTCTCCTATACTAGACCTTGTCCACGTTCACATATTGTACCAAGGCTTATAGGAAGTGTTGTAATCCTCAAAGATATCATTGTACAAGAGCTTCTTCTTGGTGTAAAAGAAAGTTGTACAAGGTGGTGTTTGTTCTCTTGGTTGTAAGAGAAGGTGTACACATTTGGCAAAGGGGATTTGTCAAGTGGTGTGCATGGTGTTGATTTTGGGTGTACAAAGTCAAGGATAAAGGAAAATCTCAAGCGGGTGGCTTGGGGACTGAATTTAGGTCACGAGGACCGAACCAAGATAAATCTCTCGTGTTTGCGTTTGTCTAACTATCTGAGATTTACTTTTCCTTTATTGTAAGTTTATTTATTTGTTTAACTTTAATCCTTCTTTGTTTTAGTATTTGTATTGACTTCATATTTTAGATCCATAAGTGCCAACAGAGCAAGTTCAACAATTGGCATCATCTCGGGACCAACAAGTCGTATTAACATGACAGTAAGAACTCTGATTGCACACATTTGTTGCATTATTCTTTATTACATTTCACATTTATCATGTAATAAATCTGCTAAATTTCTTATCTTAATGTCTATTTTGTAGAAGATAATGATGGAGAGAAAGAGGATAAAATCAAATAAATATCAGTTAAATTCAGATTTAACTAGATTTATTTGGTTAGAGGAGGATGATCCCAAATCCAGTTGGTTAAATTTAGTTTTTGGTGAATTAGGTGGTTAAAGTTAAAGATCAACGAGGTTAACGTTAAATACAGAGTCAAATCCAAAAGGATAAATTGATGAGAGAAGATCAATGGATGAGTGAAGCAATTCAGACTCAGATTCTGGCTGGATACATTTTTCTGGCTGGATACATTTTAGTATTTGAATCATAACTTTCGCTACTAGAACTCAAATCTGATGATTCAAGATGATGCAGAAAGAAGATTAAAGGGCTACAACTCTTAGGTTGATCATTATTTTTAATTCTGTAATTTGATAAGTGATATTTAGCAATCAATATGCCACTAAACTGCAGATCAGAACTGAATATCCACATCAAATCAAGTTTGGAGATAAGCGAAATTCAGAAATTGCCAGCTTTACTTATCTTCATACTCCTCTACCCTCTGCATTTCTCCTATAAATACCTGCACTCAAAGGAAAAAGGGGACGACCAGGCAGAGATAGGATTTAGTCCAGTTTTTCATTCTTTGTAGTGTAGGTTTTTGTTTTTCTTTTCATGTAATTTTTAGTTTAATTTATGTAAATTAGAGGAGATCAGAGTTTCATAGGAGAATGAGAACGAAGCTTGTGCTGAGAGTGACACCGGTGTAAGATTTCCTTCTTTTCTCTTATAGTTATAAAATCGAATCTGTAGTTCCCTTTTGTATGTACATTATTTTTGTGTCTTCTTCTTCTTCTCTACTTTTCTTCTTTTGGTACAATTGTTAAGTGAGTCTAAAAGCATCAAAAGAGCCTGGCCTTTGCGAGTGCCACCGATAGCCCATGACGATGGATTTTGAGTTTCATTCTGTATCACTTCATACTTGCAACGTCTTGATGATATAATGTGGAGGAAATAAGAATCAACTCTAATGGGCTATACGTTCATCGCCTCGCTTCAAGGTAACATCATTGCAAAAGATTCAAGGTAGGTATTTAGCCAAAAGAAGTAAGTAATTTTAGTTTCTTTTCTTTTTTAATCATTTAGTTTAGAACACCACAATCCACCAACAACACCCACTTCTTTTATCACTCCTTTTTAATTCTTTGTACATATCCAATTCTGGTTCTCCATCTTCTCAATCTCTCACTTTCTGTCTTCTCAATCTCTCACTTTCTGTCTAACTTCATTGTAATTTATTTTTATTTTCTTTTTAAGAACTAAAAGAAGAACTTTAACCATAAATGGTAGCATAAAAGAGAACTTACTAAACAGCATCCATCGCTAGTCCCTTCTTGTGGATCACGACCCGCATAACCACTTGCTATTGCGGTAGAATTGAGCACCTTCTACTACTTTTTTTAAAAGTTCTAAAATTCTGAATTATTGTGCAGGTAAAACCTCAATCAAATTTTGGCGCCGTTGCCGGGGAGGGACGGTAAGTTACTCTCTTTAAAAGTTTATATTTTTGGTTAATTTTCTTCTTTGTTTTTTGTACAGATTTAACAATAAGGAATTCTTGCTGCAGTGGACACATAAGTGGCCTTGGACTCTGCTCAAGAATGCAAAGCCAAGAAGCCCTCAGATTTGCTACATTCAGTGGCAAAACTGAGTGAACTACTAACCTGTATTTTTGCAGGTTGACTGAATTGAAAATCTGAATTTCTGTAGCATTTATCTCTATGTTGACTCACTGTATATACATTTTTAACACAACAGTAAAAAGTTGATTGTAAATGCAAAAATGATTTAGACTTTGTATTTAGGCACGTGTCTATTTCATTTCATTTTTTATTTACTGTTGAAGAGTGCTGGAGCCAAGGTATGTGTGCATAGCATTTAGTATAAGGTTCATCTTGTATGATTGCTTGAATGTTACTTTTTCTATATACTTGTACACTGCACTAAATTGATTTAAGGGCTTGTCCTATAAACAAGATAAGGTGGGGAAGTCATTACCCTCCCTTAGCCCACAAACAATCTCCTCACTCACTAACCCAAACCTAACTAAAAATGAGTAGACGTTGGCCCTAGGAACATCTCGGACTCAATTAGGAGATTATCCTAAGGGGGAAAGGTGTTGGAATTTGACTCCTGCCAAATCAGTGTCTAGGAAGGGGATTAAGGGCCGAAAGCCCGAAGGTTGGTAGTTACTTAATTAAGGAACATCTTTGACGGATAACCTCCCACCAATTTTGCCCTGACTTGGCTGATTAGCTTGTGATCAAAGTCTGCATTATACCTCCTATGGACAGTCTAACCAGTTAGGAGTCGTCTAGGTCAAAGGTCTACCCTAACTTAGGTTAGAATTTTTTTTTGTTTGCTTATTTGTTTGTTTTTTTTCTTTGTTTGTGTTTTATTGTGTGATATGGCTTATAACAATAATTTTTTCCAATTTTAATGGTAATCCATATTACACACCAACCTCTTTTTGGATATTACCAACCCGGCATATCATAACTTTAACCAACCTAGTGTGCCGGATTGGTCTTATCCGAATCAATATAACCCATGCCCCCAATCTTATAACAATAATTTCCAGAATAATTTCAACTCTTCACAAAGTCAATGGGGATTCACCTCCCCCGAGTCCCATTTTTAACCAACTTGTCCTCCTTATCCACCTGTCCACAATATTTTCAAGATTCATACTCAGTTCCACCAGTCCAAAATAGAAAACCATCAATTTTGGAAATGAGTATGCGTGAGTCCAAACAACAATCACAAAATCTGATGGAGTCACAATTTTACCACCAATTCCAAAACAACACTTCATCTTTTCAAGACCAAGCGCAACAAAATGATGAACCTATCAACTATGAAAAGATGCTTGAAGCCATGACTCAGGCTCAAAACGCTCGTAATCATGACATAGATATGATGGTCCAATCTCTACGTTCCCACCGTTTGGCCAGTTCTGATGTCGTTAACCATTCTGTTAGAGCTGAAGAGTCATGTTATTTTAGAAAACAAGATTCCATTTTAGCACAATCATTTGAACTTGCCCAAACTCCCAATTTTGAAAATGATATTGACAGTTTGGCAAGTTATTCCTTTTCTGAAATAGAACTTGAGAATGAATATGATCCTGAACCTCAACTTAGTGGTTCAATTCTACTTCCTGATTCAATAATGACTCCGATGTTTTCACCTGATTTCAATCTTTTCCCGAGTCAATATTGGATCCTGTGTCAATTCATAATGAAATTGAATCGCCCATCTTTGATGATCATTTTATTGAACTTGACCAATTTCATACTTTTGAAAGTCCCATTGACAAATTGGTAAGTTCTTAATTTTATGAAATTGAACTCAATGAGAAATGTGACCTAGATTCTCAAATTGTGATCCAGTTCAAATTCCCGAATCAATATTGACTCCTGTTTTGTTACCCGATTTGAGTAATATTTTAGAGTCAGTTTTGATTCCCACACCTGTCATTCTTGATTTGAATCACCAATATTAAGTCACATTCCATTGTGGCATACTGAATGTGGACTTGAGTTTCAACTTCTTGATTTGGACCCACTTCCTGAGCCAATTTCGACTCCTGAACCTTTACTTGACTTAAATCACTTTCCTGAGTCGGTAACTATCTTTTCACATTCCATTTTGGGACAAGGCGGTTGAAAAAATGACTCCGAAATTAATTATGAAATTTAGAAATTAGATGGGGTTAAATTTTTAATAAAAAAGGTTCACGTATATATCATTTTAGTGGGTTATATTAGAGAAATTTCTGGTGGGTTTCTCCGAACTCTACGAAAAGTCGATTGGGCCGCATTTAGTGGACCAATCAGACCACCACCGGAACCACCACCTTTAGGTAATATTTCCTTCCCTTTTTTCTTTTTCAAGCATCTATGCTTTAATTCATACATTGAGGACAATGCATGAGATAGGTGTGGGGGAGGGTTCTAACATAATTTAGGTTTTTCTATTTATTAAAAATATATATATATATTTAACATTTTCTTTACTTTTAAAAAACTTTTTGAAAATAGAAACAATATTTTGACATATTTTTTGTAAGAAATTGAGTCAATTTTAAGGAATAGGAAAATCAAAATTAGGATTACTTAAACTTGGTCAAAATAAGATTATTTGTTTGATTTTTAGGGTTAGGAAGATAATTTATCAAAGTAATTTAGTCTTGATCTTTACCTTAATGAAATATGCACACTTCATACACTTACACACTTAGGGTTCAAAAAAAACGAAGATTCTTATGCTTTATAAAAAAAGAAAGAAAAAATATATCTATGAAAGATGAACAAATCTAATTATTGATTAGCTAGGTGCTTTGGCCTAAGTAAGCTTTGGTATTTATGCGAAAGATGATTGATAAGTTTGAGAAAAAAATATAAAAAAAAATCCTCTGATTAAGCTGGGTATTTGTGCCTAATAAAGCATATGTATTCACGCCTAAAGTGGTTCAAATAATAAAATCCTTAGTTTTATGGTCTTTTTGCTCGAGTCTTAAGTCCTTGGGGTATTTTCTCACCCGGTGTCCTAAGACCGTTTGGTTTGGGAGTCATCGATTAAAGGCTCGTTACATGGGCAGATTAGAAAGCCTAATAGAACTAAGGAATAATACCACCAAAAAATATATATATATAAATAAATAAGGCATAAGAGTTAGAGTTAAAGAACCCTTAGTCAAAATTTTCACGGTGACAAGGTGCATATGACTTAGGATAAAGTAATAGACTGGGTGAGAAATACAATTTGACTCCTTACTTTGATTGATAACAAATTTTTAATAGAGACTAAGTTTAGGAATAAAAAATTTGGTTTTCTTATAACTTATAAATTACTTAAAACTTACAATAATATTTCAAATATTTTTCTTTCAAAATGTATTTTCAAATTACTAACATTTTTTCTTTTTCTTTATGGATTTTGTGGGTGTAATCCACTGAAAACCCTCACGAGACAAAACTCGTCCTCTAGGAGTAACCTAGAGGTTTAACGGCTTGTTGCACATGCTCAGTGCAATCGCGTGACCTGCGAAAGTGGTCTAATAATCCTTAGTATAGTTTAGTTGCTTTGCTCGAGGACGAGCAAAAGATATGTGTGGGGGTGTGATTGCACACATTTATTGCATTATTCTTTATTATATTTCACATTTATCATGTAATAAATCTGCTAAATTCCTTGTCTTAATGTCTATTTTTTAGAAGATAATCATGGAGAGAAAGAGGATAAAATAAAATAAATATCAGTTAAATTCAGATTTAACTAGATTTATTTGGTTAAAGGAGGATGATCCCAAATCCAGTTGGTTAAATTTAGTTTGTGATGAATTAGGTGGTTAAAGTTAAAGATCAACTGAGGATAGCGTTAAATATAGAGTCCAAATCCAAAGGGATAAATGGATGAGAGAAGATCAATGGTTGAGTGAAGCAATTCAGACTCAGATTCTGGCCGGATACATTTTAGTATTTGAATCATAACTTTCTCTACCAAAACTCAAATCTGATGATTCAAGATGATCCAGAAAGAGGATGTAAAGGGCTACAACTCTTAAGTTGATAATTATTTCTAATTCTGTCATTTGATAAGTGATATTTAGCAATCAATATGTCACTAAACTGCAGATCAGAACTGAATATCCACATCAAATCAAGTTTGGAGATAAGGGGAGTTCAGAAATTGCCAGCTTTACTTATCTTCATACTCCTCTACCCTCTACATTTCACCTATAAATACCTGCACTCAAAGGCAAAAGGGGACGACCAGGCAGAGATAGGATTTAGTCCAGTTTTTCATTCTTTATAGTGTAGGTTTTTATTTCTTTTCATGTAATTTTTAGTTTTAATTTATGTAAATTAGAGGAGATCAGAGTTTCATAGGAGAACGAGAACGAAGCTTGTGCTGAGAGTGACACCGGTGTAAGATTCCTTTTTCTCTTATAGTTATAAAATCGAATCTGTAGTTCCCTTTTGTATGTACTTTGTTTTTGTGTTCTTCTTCTTCTTCTCTACTTTTCTTCTTTTGGTACAATTGTTATCCAAGTGAGTCTAAAAGTATAGAAAGAGTCTTGCCTTTGAGAGTGCCACCGATAGCCAATGATGATGGATTTTGAGTTTCATTCTGTATTACTTCATACTTGCAACATCTTGATGATATAATGTGAAGGAAACGAGAATCAACTCTTATGGGCTATACATTGATCACCTCGCTTTAAGGTAACATCATTGCAAAAGATTCAAGGTAGGTATTTGGCCAAAAAAAGTTAGTAATTTTTAGTTTCTTTTCTTTTAATCATTTAGTTTAGAACACCACAATCCACCAACAACACCCACTTCTTTTATCACTCCTTTTCAATTTCTTTGTACATATCCAATTCTGGTTTCTCCATCTTCCCAATCTCTCACTTTCTGCCTAACTTCATTGTAACTTATTTTTCTTTTCTTTTTAAGAACTAAAAGAAGAACTTTAACCATAAATGGTAGCATAAAAAAGAACTTACTAAAAAGCTTCCATCGCTAGTCCCTCCTTGTGGATCACGACCCGCATAGCGACTTGCTATTGCGGTAGAATTGAGCACCTTGTACTACTGTTTTAAAAGTGCTAAAATTCTGAATTATTGTGCAGGTAAAACCTCAATCAAACTCCCAGCCCTGATGGGGGAAAGGAGAACAAAGTTATGGACTCGTCTGTTCAGAGGTGGTGAATTGGACTTGACAGTTTGAGTGCTATAAAGAGGAGAGATCTAGACATATGCCAGTTTAGAGGTAATATGGACATAACCGATTGGAAATTACTAGACTCAAAAATCCTGCCATTCAGAGGTGGCGAACTGGATATAACGGCAAAGGAGTTATCCCTACTAGACTGGAAGATGAGACTTGGTTATCTGTCAGTTCAGAGGTAACATGGACATAACCGATTGAGAAACCACCAAGCTTAGGATTTCTTCCTTTCAGAGGTGACAAGCTGGACATGATGGTAAAAGAAATAATTCCACTGGAGGAAATAGAATTTGATCATAAATCCCATACAAAATTGATATCTCCTTTGGATATTATTTGGAAGAAATTGTCAGAGGTGTATTGTTAACATGACAACCAAGAAAGTCAATTAGGGACTGAGAGGAAAATAATAGACTTTGAAGAGAGACTACTTAGAAACTCGCTGGGGAGTTAAAAAAATTAATTCCATAAGAGATCATATGTCAGAGGTAATCATTAACGTGACAAAAAGAACTCTGTGGGGATTCGATAGGGAAGAGATTATTCCCTAAAAAGTTGTCAGAGGTAATCATTAACGTAACAACTCAATCCCTTGCTGGGGAATTTGAAAGGAGATTTTGTCAGAAGTGATCGTGATAGCTTGTCCACCTGGGGATTTGTAAAGCAACCTGTCAGAGATATGATGTTAACATGACAAGAATTCATTTGCTATTAGAGATGTTTGAACATAACAACAATTTGAGTGAACCTATCAGTCTATTGAAGAGAATGACAAGTGGAGTTTGCTCTGCTAGGGATATTAGCAAGATCCGCTGGGAGAAAGTTTTACTGTCAGAGGCTTAAGCTTTAAGCATGACAGTCGTGATCTGTGATTCATTTCATTAGAAAAATGAATACAGCCTTTTATGATCCTACCATTCTATGGACGAGATTTGGTGGGGGACTTTGGTGGGAAAAGCGGGATCAGGTTCGTTAGGAGTTTTAGCAAATCCTCAGCTATCAACGGATTTGATATGCCTTTACCAACTACCATTTGAGTTGGGCTAGCCATGCTATCCCCTCAGCATGATGAGTTATTGAGGATTTTATATTGGGCTTAGAAGCCAATGTTTTCCTCTAGCCTTATTCACCAAAGGCTTCAGATCGTGTCACATAAAGTGAACATTTCTGTATTCCACTAGTGACCTCTAAAATCTCACTGGGGATTAAAGAGATAAGTCTAAAGTTCATGGAAAATTTGTCAGGTAGATCGACATTCCTCATGGAGCGTCACCTTTTGTTCATCAAAACTCTGATTCTCAGCTGATCTTCGTGTCTAGATATGGAGTATAAACTTCACAGAAAATATATCGAGTAAGTCAAGATTCCTCGTGGAGTTTCACTTTTGTTCGTCATAATCAAGACTTTAATCACAGCTGATTATTGAATCTGAATATGAATGTAGAAACATTAGAGAAAGGTCCTGCAAGGATGCATCATGAACCTTCTTCGATGATTTTGGCTCATTCAAAATCATTGTGAAGCTGAATTGATTTGCCGATAGAAGAATGCAGAGATGGTTGAAATTGATTCCATCTGTGGAAAGGGACTCCTTGAGGAGATGAGACAGTCAAACGAGTCCGACTTGATGATCAGAGGTGTAATGTTAACATGATCATATATAGTACTTCTTTGATCAGAGGTATAGTGTTAACATGATCATGGATATCACTTGTCATTGATTAGCGTCAAAAGCGTGTCACCGTTTAGATTCGCTAGGCGATAAGCTTCACTCGAGTAGACTGCCTCTACTACAAAAGATTGTCCTCATTTGATTGGTGGAATGACATATTCCAACCCCCTACGCGTTTTCTGACGTTATTGGCTGTTGTGTCTCGTCAGAGTCTGCTTGTACTGTCGCAAGCTATTTGCTAGACCTAGTGCCTGTCGGCTATCAAATAGTGGTTGACACAGTTGTCTCCTCTTAAGAGCTGCTGAGAGGAGTTGTTGGTGCGGTGTCATCTGCTGCGAGAGGCATTGCAAGACTTGAAATACACCTAGAGGGGGGGTGAATAGGTGTAATTGCTAATCTAATGCTCTTTTTAAATTTTACTTAAGAGAGGATGCAACGATCTCTCAAAACACGACTAAGAGCCGAATACCCCTTGCGAGGTTCTGTACTCCTTCCTCCCAATTCCCCTTAAATGGGTTAGAGGTGCGCAATGCAACCGTGTTGTATTGAGGTGTGATCGAACAATTCCAAGTATGAAATGCTATGATGAAATGCACACAAGTATTGTAGCAAGAAATATTGAAAGCAAGTTAAGTAAACAAGTAAGGATAGCACAAATAAGAGTTAGTTCACAAGCAACAAATTGGAAGTAATTTAAAGCAAGAAAATAAGCAAGAGGAACGCCAAGCCAATCGCAAACAAAGTGATTTGTTTCGAGGTTCGAGCCCGTAGCTCTAGTCCCCGCCTTCACCTCCGTGAAGGGTTTCCACTATCCCCGTAGGATCCCGTACAAGAAAGGCCTCCAAAGACCTCAAGCCCGTAGCTTCACCTTACAAAGAAGTTCCCCTTAGGAACTTGTCTCCACAAGAACAAAAGATTACAAATTTGTGATCTCAACTAGACCACAACACTCTTTCTCTTTTACAAACACTCTCACACTTTTACAACTTCACCTATAGAGAGAATATGAAATTTTTGGCTCAATGAAGTGTTTGTGAGAAAATCTTCAGTTGTAGAGTGATATTAGAGATCAAACACAACTGAAAAATCAAACTTGGAAAATTGGAAATGAAAGCTCTTAAAAACAATTTTTCTCTTTCTCTTGAAAACTATGTAAACTTGTATTTTTTCTTGGTTGATAACTAAGGCCTATTCCCCACTATTTATAGGGAGAGAATAGGTTAAAACCCTGATTTTTTCTGCTGAAAAACTCTGAGAAAGCATCCCAACAACTCCTAAAATCTCTGTTAAAAAGAAAAGAGAAAACAGATTTTCAGAAATTCCCAAAATAGAAAGAGCCGTTGGGCTTGTTGCAGGCCTACCGGTCGACTGCCGGTCGACCGGGTGTCTGCTGGCAAAAGAGCCGTTGTGGCTCCGGTCGACTGCCAGTCGACCGATCTCACAGAAGGAAACACAGTTTCCTTCTATCGGTCGACTGGGCCAGTCGACCGAAAAATACAGAGAGCAGATCACCAAAAATCAGTCGACCGATATTTAGGGTCGGTCGACCGGCAGACATGCACAGCCTCGTGCATGTCTGGCCACAGCAGCCGGTCGACTGATATTTAGGGTCGGTCGACCGGTCTGCCTGGAAAACAGTTTTCTGGGCAGATTTTTGAGTTAGAAAAATTTGTAAAAATTCCTTTAAAAATCTTAAGCTAAGTGTTATGCTGAAAATAGTTTATATACATGTATTTAAACAAGTTTTGAAGATATAAGGCTTTGGGTACATGTATGTATTAAACTAAGGCATAAACTTAGAAACACCATTTTCAAAAACATAGACATATTCAAAACACATGTGTGTGCAAATCCTAGAGCCAAAATTTACATATTCTATCTTTAACAAAAACTACACTTACAAGCTTCTAGGTCTTCAAGACTTCAACATGGGCAATCTTCACTTGATCTTCAATATTGCACTTTGAGCCCAATTTGACTTGTCTTGAGTCCAATAGCTTGTATATGAGTCCAAAATCTTTGTATATGAGTGAGAGTACTTCTAGTATGATAATAAACCTGAAACACACTTAAACAACAAATGATATTAGTACAAATAACTAATATGTTTTGTAATCATCAAAATACACTAAACATGGGTTGATTGTAACCTTGGGCCAACAATCTCCCCCTTTTTGATGATGACAAAACATATGAGTTATTAAACAAATAAAAGAGGAAAAGCTTGAAAAGCTCCCCCTTAAACAATGCTATATATTTAACATGAATATGAGAAACTATGTAAGCATACAAAAATCATGTTTTAAAACAAAATCATCACCATAAATAAGAAACTCAAACATGAACCAAATATTAAAACAACTAAAAACAACTTAGTATTTCTCCAAACTCATACATTTTTCTCCCCCTTTTTGTCATACATCAAAAAAGGGTTAAAACAAAAAAAAATTTAACACATATTAAAAACCAAAACAAAACAAACTAAGATACTTTAAGTATCAATTTTACAAACATTTAATTCACCACAAATAAAAGAAAATCTTGCATAATCTAAAGGTTTTGTGAAAATATCCGCAAGTTGAAAATCGGTTGAAACAAAATCTATATCAATGTCACCTTTTTCAAAGTGATCTCTAAGAAAATGATATCTAATGTCTATATGTTTGGTTTTACTATGTTGATTAGCATTTTGGTCATGTGAATAGCACTAGTATTATCACAATAAATTTTAACATGATCAAAATGTAAATCAAAATCGAGAAGAGTATGTTGCATCCAAAGAACTTGTGCACAACAAGCTCCGGCCGCAACATACTCCGCCTCGGCGGTTGAAAGGGCTACACTATTTGCTTTTTGGAAGACCAAGACACAAGACAATTGCCCAAGAATTGGCAAGTGCCACTTGTGCTCTTCCTATCTACCCTACAACCGGCATAGTCGGCATCCGAATAACTAGTCATGGTAAATTGGTTAGTTTTCGGGTACCATAAACCTAAATCAATTGTGCCCTTAAGATACCTAATTATGCGTTTTACCGCAATTAAGTGTGATTCCTTAGGACAAGATTGAAAACGTGCACATAAACATACGGAAAACATTATATCCGGCCTACTAGCCGTAAGATAGAGTAAACTACCAATCATGCTACGAAATAATTTGATGTCTACTTCCTTACCTTGTTCATCCTTGTCAAGTTTTGTAGTGGTTGCCATGGGAGTCTTTGCTACTTTGGATCCTTCAAGCCCGAACCTCTTGATAAGTTCTTTGGTGTACTTGGCTTGGTTGATGAATGTCCCATCACTACGTTGCTTGATTTGAAGTCCAAGGAAGAAATTGAGCTCCCCCATCATAGACATCTCAAATTCCTTTTTCATGCATGATTCAAAATTCTTGCAAAGAGAAACATTAGTAGATCCAAAAATAATGTCATCAACATAAATTTGAACTATGAGGATATCTTGATCTACATGTTTGGTAAATAATGTTTTATCTACTTTTCCTTTCTTAAAATTATTTGAAAGCAAAAATGAAGACAATCTTTCATACCAAGCCCTAGGGGCTTGTTTCAAACCATATAATGCTTTATCTAATTTATAAACATAATTAGGGTGTGTAGGATCAACAAACCCGGGGGGTTGTTCAACATACACCTCCTCATCAATATAACCATTAAGAAAAGCACTTTTTACATCCATTTGAAATAACTTAAAATCTTTAAATGAGGCATATGCTAAGGTCATCCGTATGGCTTCGAGCCGTGCTACGGGTGCAAAGGTTTCTTCAAAATCGATCCCTTCGATTTGAGTGTAACCTTGGGCAACTAACCTAGCCTTGTTTCTAACTACATTACCCGATTCATCCAACTTGTTCTTAAAGATCCATTTAGTGCCAATAGTTGGTCTATCTTGGGGCCTAGGAACAAGGTGCCAAACTTGATTGCGCTCAAATTGATTGAGCTCCTCTTGCATTGCAAGCAACCAATATGAATCGGCCTCGGCCTCGAGGACATTTTTAGGTTCTATGTGTGAAATAAAAGCAAAATTACCACAAAAATCTTGAATCTTAGAGCGAGTGGTTACCCCTTTTGATACTTCACCTATGACGAGGTCCTTGGGATGATGAGGATTGAATCTCCAATCCTTTGGTAGTGGTTGAGAGGGCTCCTCTTCATTTGCTTGATGTTCATTTCCTTGAGCCTCTTCCACTTTGGCTTCACTTCCATCACCATCCTTTGGCTTGTCTCCCATGGTAGAAGCATCCTCTAAGGTCACTTTCTCCAAGCCTTCATCTAAAGCATCAATTTCTACACAATTCTTAACAAACTTGTTAGATTCCTCAAATTTAACATGAATAGATTCCTCAATAGTCAAAGTTGACCTATTGAAGACTCTATAAGCCTTACTAGTATTTGAGTAACCTACAAAAATAGCCTCATATGATCTAGCATCAAATTTTCCCAAATTAATATTTGTATTTAAAACAAAACATTTGCAACCAAACACTTTGAAATAAGAAACATTAGGTTTTCTAGAAAAATACATCTCATAAGAAGTCTTAGTAGTATTTTTACATAGGAAAACACGATTTGCAATGTAACATGAAGTATGAACGGCCTCGGCCCACAAATAATGTGGTAGACCATATTCATTTAACATAGTCCTAGCCATCTCTTGCAAAGTACGATTTTTCCGCTCAACTACTCCATTTTGTTGTGGAGTTCTAGGACAAGAAAGTTCATGTTTTATTCCATGTTCCTCACAAAAAGCGGTAAAGGGAAGGTTAATGAACTCACCTCCTCTATCACTTCTTATTTTAATTATTAAGGAGTCATTTTCCTTTTCAACTCTTTTCTTAAAGGCTTGAAAATATGAAAAGGTTTGACTTTTATGTTCAAGAAAATAAACCAAGTAAAACGCGAAAAATCATCTACTAAAACATAAGCAAATCTACTCCCACTTAAACTTTTGGTTTGTGTTGGGCCGAATAAATCCATGTGGATTAGCTCTAATGGACGTGATGACATGATATCCTTAATTGATTTGAATGAGGACTTAGTTTGTTTCCCAAATTGACATGCGTCACAAACTCGGTCCTTTTCAAAGTTCAATGAAGGAATACCCTTCACCATTTCCTTAGAGTTAAGCCTAGAAATATGGTCAAATGAAACGTGGCCTAATCTCCTATGCCACAACCAAGAGTCGTCATCGAGGGCTTTTAAACATGTTATATTGCAAGACATATTTAACATATCAATCATATAAACATTGCTTTCACGAAAACCGGAAAATACACAAACATTAGAAGTTCTATCAATCACTTTACAAGAAACATTATCAAAAACAACATCAAAACCTTTATCACAAAGTTGACTAACACTCAAGAGATTATGCTTGAGGCCATCAACTAAAACCACATTTTCAATTAAAGGAGAGGTGCCAAGTTTTACATTACCAATACCGACGATTTTACCCTTGGCGTCATCTCCGAAGGTGACGGTGCCACCCTCATGATATCTTGATAGGGTTGCAAAGTTGTTGATGTCCCAAGTCATGTGCCTTGAGCAACCGCTATCAAGATACCATAAACCTCTACGTCTTTGAGCTTTGGAGAGTACCTACATCATTTAAAACAATGGTTGACTTTGGTACCCAAACTTTCTTGGGTCCTTGAAAGTTAGTGTTACGAACCCAAACATTATGAGATGATGCACTTAGTCTATCATAGCAAAAGTTAGCTAAGTGTCCTTTCCGTCCACAATGTGAACATGAGTACACTTTCCTATACATAAATGCATGGTGTGTATGTGAAGTGTGAGCAAGCTTTGGGGGTTTACCATGTTGTTTAGGTTGTGTAGCATGAACATGAACATGAGCATGATGAACATTTTTCTTGGGAGCTTGTTTCTTAGGAAACATATTCTCCATCTTCTTTTTATCAAACTCACTACACTTTTTCAAAACAACATCTAATGAGTCTAATCTTTCCTTAAGCATGGCAATCTCATTAGAATCTACAAATGGGGTCTTTCCTTTACAAGCAATCTTATATTTTTCAAAATCATTTTTAGTGGAAACTAAAGAAGAATGTAAGTCATTATTTTCTTTAGAAAGATTTACAATTTGAATATTAAGAGATTCATTATCCTTTTTCATTTTTAAATATTTCTTCTTTAAGAAATCATAATTGCTAGAAAGTTCCATAAAAGCTTCTCCTAGCTCATCCATGGATAAATCATCATCAAGAAGAGTTGAGGGGGATACCTTGCTTGTGCTCTCATTTGCCATGAAGCACATGTTGGCGGTGTCGATCTCCTCCTCGGATTCACTTTCGTCATCCCATGTTGCTTTCATAGCCTTCTTCTTGTATGGCTTCTTGGATGAAGATGGCTTCACTTGGTCCGGACACTCCGCTACTATGTGTCCCGGCTTTTGGCAATTAAAGCAAGTGATCTTCCTTTCTTCCTTGCCTCCTTGCCATCTCCTCCTTCCTTGGAACTTTGCCTTGTTGTACATCCTCCGGACATTTTTGACTAGAAGTGAGAGCTCCTCGTCATCTTCTTCTTCGTCATCTTCGTCGGAGTAGGTAGCATGACTTTTAAAGGCAATGGTCTTCTTTTTGGTAGGTGCCATGTCCTCCCTTGCCTTTCTCTCCATCTCATGGGTCTTCAAGTTCCCAATGAGTCCAATGAGCTCAATCTCATCTTTGTCATTGAGTTCCTTCAATGTTGTAGCTTTCACTTCCCATGATGGAGGAAGAGCCCGGATGATCTTCTCACCCTTTGGTCATTGTTGATTTCTTCACCTAGAGAAGCAAGACCATTAGTAATCTTTGTAAACTTAGTAACCATATCATCTATGGTTTCATTCTCTTGCATGCAAAAATTTTCATATTGGGACCGAAGAAGGTCTATCTTGGCCCTCTTCACTTGTGATGTCCCCTCATGTGTTACTAGCAAATGGGTCCAAATCTCATAGGCGGATTTGCAATGGATGACTCTAGCTATGTCATCATCATTGAGGGCTTGTAGGAGTGCATAATGAGCCCTAGCATTGGCATCAAACTCTTTGGTCTCAATTTCGGACCAAGTAGATTCATCACCGGGGGGTACACTAAATTGTTTAGTCACGGCCTTTGCAACTCGACTACCTAGAGATTGCAAGAACACGGTCATCTTAACCTTCCATATGGGAAAGTTAAGTCCATCAAACTTAGGTGGGGTCTTAATTCCATCGGCCATGTTTACTAAGTGGAAATGAATGAAGTGATTAGCAATAAAAGGATCTCTCTAAGGTTGTTAAGCCAAATCCTAGAGTCCAAGCTCTGATACCAATTGAAATACACCTAGAGGGGGGGTGAATAGGTGTAATTGCTAATCTAATGCTCTTTTAAATTTTACTTAAGAGAGGATGCAACGATCTCTCAAAACACGACTAAGAGCCGAATACCCCTTGCGAGGTTCTGTACTCCTTCCTCCCAATTCCCCTTAAATGGGTTAGAGGTGCGCAATGCAACCGTGTTGTATTGAGGTGTGATCGAACAATTCCAAGTATGAAATGCTATGATGAAATGCACACAAGTATTGTAGCAAGAAATATTGAAAGCAAGTTAAGTAAACAAGTAAGGATAGCACAAATAAGAGTTAGTTCACAAGCAACAAATTGGAAGTAATTTAAAGCAAGAAAATAAGCAAGAGGAACGCCAAGCCAATCGCAAACAAAGTGATTTGTTTCGAGGTTCGAGCCCGTAGCTCTAGTCCCCGCCTTCACCTCCGTGAAGGGTTTCCACTATCCCCGTAGGATCCCGTACAAGAAAGGCCTCCAAAGACCTCAAGCCCGTAGCTTCACCTTACAAAGAAGTTCCCCTTAGGAACTTGTCTCCACAAGAACAAAAGATTACAAATTTGTGATCTCAACTAGACCACAACACTCTTTCTCTTTTACAAACACTCTCACACTTTTACAACTTCACCTATAGAGAGAATATGAAATTTTTGGCTCAATGAAGTGTTTGTGAGAAAATCTTCAGTTGTAGAGTGATATTAGAGATCAAACACAACTGAAAAATCAAACTTGGAAAATTGGAAATGAAAGCTCTTAAAAACAATTTTTCTCTTTCTCTTGAAAACTATGTAAACTTGTATTTTTTCTTGGTTGATAACTAAGGCCTATTCCCCACTATTTATAGGGAGAGAATAGGTTAAAACCCTGATTTTTTCTGCTGAAAAACTCTGAGAAAGCATCCCAACAACTCCTAAAATCTCTGTTAAAAAGAAAAGAGAAAACAGATTTTCAGAAATTCCCAAAATAGAAAGAGCCGTTGGGCTTGTTGCAGGCCTACCGGTCGACTGCCGGTCGACCGGGTGTCTGCTGGCAAAAGAGCCGTTGTGGCTCCGGTCGACTGCCAGTCGACCGATCTCACAGAAGGAAACACAGTTTCCTTCTATCGGTCGACTGGGCCAGTCGACCGAAAAATACAGAGAGCAGATCACCAAAAATCAGTCGACCGATATTTAGGGTCGGTCGACCGGCAGACATGCACAGCCTCGTGCATGTCTGGCCACAGCAGCCGGTCGACTGATATTTAGGGTCGGTCGACCGGTCTGCCTGGAAAACAGTTTTCTGGGCAGATTTTTGAGTTAGAAAAATTTGTAAAAATTCCTTTAAAAATCTTAAGCTAAGTGTTATGCTGAAAATAGTTTATATACATGTATTTAAACAAGTTTTGAAGATATAAGGCTTTGGGTACATGTATGTATTAAACTAAGGCATAAACTTAGAAACACCATTTTCAAAAACATAGACATATTCAAAACACATGTGTGTGCAAATCCTAGAGCCAAAATTTACATATTCTATCTTTAACAAAAACTACACTTACAAGCTTCTAGGTCTTCAAGACTTCAACATGGGCAATCTTCACTTGATCTTCAATATTGCACTTTGAGCCCAATTTGACTTGTCTTGAGTCCAATAGCTTGTATATGAGTCCAAAATCTTTGTATATGAGTGAGAGTACTTCTAGTATGATAATAAACCTGAAACACACTTAAACAACAAATGATATTAGTACAAATAACTAATATGTTTTGTAATCATCAAAATACACTAAACATGGGTTGATTGTAACCTTGGGCCAACAAGACTTGCCTTTAGCTTTGGACTGGCTTGAGTCCCATTGCTTTAGCTGTTGATGGGATAAGACCCATGGCTTTTGAAAGTAGAGTTGACTACCTTCATACTCCCTTTCAAGCTAGGAGTTAGGCAGTGGCCTTGTTATGTTTTGACTTCAAAATCAAAACGCCTGTTTCGATCAGTGCTTGGATTTTGTCTTTAAGGACATTGCACCTATAAGTAGGATGATGAAACATCCTATGGAAAAGACAATAGTTGGGATCATTCATTTGTCCCACTTTGTCTGAACGTCTAGCCTCTGGCAACTTGAGCTTGTTGTCATTGTTGAGCAAGTGGAAAAGTGTCACCACATGCTCATCTTTAAAGGAGTATTGCCTCTGATACTCTGAAGTCCTATTGGAGTTACCTTTCTTGATCGAGTTCCTCCATATACTTTCAATGCTGATGTATCAGAAGATTCAGCCATGTCATAGCTTTTGTTGTTGATTCCCCACCTGTTTTTGGGGGTCTCAAACTTTTTAGCTAATTTTTCAGCTTTCTCGGCTTGTGCAATAAGCTCTTTCCAAGTGTGGGCTTTAACGGCGCCTATGCGAATTTTCACTTTATCGAGGAAGTTATGCCTACACGTCTGAAACAACATAGGCAAAGGCATACCTGCGGGGCACATGAGAGAAAGGTTGCAGAATCGCTCTATGTAATCCCGTACAGATTCTTCTTCTTCCTGGACTGCTGAAAGGAGTGTGTCCATGGCCACCTCTGTATTATCCTCGTAGAATCGGGAGAGGAATCGGGTTTCCATGTCAAGCCAGGAATTGATGGAGTTTGCAGGAGGACTCCTGAACTAATCAAAGGCTACCCCCTTCAGTGTACCAATGAACAGTCTGGCCATGATAGCATCATTACCTACTACATTACTGGTTTGCGATGGAAAGTAGTAAATGTGCTAATTTGGTAAGCTCTTGCTATCATACGAGTTCAACGTTGGTGGCTTGAATTTTGGCGGATATGGGACTGAATCCCATTCCAAGGGGTAAGGACGGACTGCCCCTACTTTCTTCAGTTCATCCTTTTGAGCCAGGGTTGCGATCTGAGCTTGGATGCCTTTAATCACTTTGGCATCGAATGAAGAGCCCTCCTTTGAATGATCGGTCTTGGGAGGTTTATTCTTGTTATTCTCCTTATTTACATGATTACTACTGGTTGTGTTATTATTGTTCCGGTTTGTCAGGAGCTGAGCCAATATTTGCTGGATATTATCCAAGGCTTCTTGCTGGGCCTTGGAAGTCTACTCATGTGCCTCCATGCGATAACGGAGGTCATCATCATTGTTGTTATCAGCGATGTTGGCTGATACAAACCTTGCCTGAACAGAGCTGATGGTGGCGGAGGAAGCGTAGCTGCTGGCTTCTTCTTCATCATCGGACCATTGGAATTGGTGTCTCAATGGTTCTGGCAACATAGCTTCTGAGAAAGAGGTTGTCCATAATTATAGGGTACCGTACCTTAGAAGGCACCCTTTTGTTCAACCAGAACCTGACCTAAGTCGGGGCTATAGTCGGTCCATAGAGAACTAAATGAGGGTGTGTGAACCCTCTGTTTCCTTCTTTGAAATCGTAGAAAATCCCTTCCTCTGCTTATCATGTTGACAGAGGCATCTGCAATGTGAGACACTTTCAGTGTCTTCTTCTTTCGAGACTTGAGCTTCTCAAAAGTTTAGACTGACAACTGGTTAAACACCGATTGCTGACTCAGAGGAGAAGTTGTTGGGATTGGTCCCAATCAACAGTTGACGAAATGTACCATCACAGTTTAACACCCTGCTTGTCCGTACTGGGATGGCGAGATGTGACTTGGCTCTTTGGAGCGGAGTTTCCACTTGTTGCTCAGATAATCCGCAAGTCTATGTTACCTGGATCCAATTGATCCAACACGGAGACTCGGGGAAACTGAATTTTAGCCCGCTTGGATTGAGAAACCCTAGGCTTAGCCTTGAAGACTTTCTTTTGGGCTATAGGCGAAAGAGTAGCTTCGCAAGGCGAAACTACTGTTTTAGCTCTGCCTTTGAAGGCGAGCTTAGCTTTGTTGCGCGGAGTTCTTCCTGTGAGCGAGGCTGAAATAGCCTCACTGTTAGCACTCAGTAGTGCTTCATTTTTTAACTTCGCGGCTAAGATCTTTAGTACTTAGTGCTTTAGTTCTAGTCTCATGGCTAAGAACATTTTTAGCACTTAGTGCTGTCAGTGGGAGCGACGCTGAATCAACAATGCTTTTAGCACACAGAAGTGCTTTGGCCTTAGCCTCGCGTGATAAGCGAGGTTGAACTCTACAAAGAGTTGAATTAGCTTCACGTGATGAAGCTATCTGAGCATTTAGTCTTTGGTTCTGCTACTAGCGGCGAGCCTAGCACTGCCCAATAGTGCTGATGATGTAAGCGGGGCTGCAATAGCCTCGCTATTAGCATAAAGTGTTTTAGCCTTAGCCTCGCGGGACAGGCGGGGCTTAGCTCTGTGAAGTGCTGAAATAGTCTTGCAGGCAGAGACTATTTTAGCTTCGCAGGAAGCTGAATCAGGAGATCTATCTCTAGCCTCCATGAGACTATAGATTTTTCAATCCACATAGCCTTAGTAGAGGCTATTTTACGTTCACGAGGAACCTTTATACCTTCGCGCATAGTGTTAACATGCTGGCGTGGGGCTATGTTAGTCTCTGCTGAGACTGTGCTAGACTCGCATAGTCTGTTTAGCTTCGCCTGAGACTGTAATAGGCTTGCAGAGAGCCTTATCTCTCTCAACAAAGACTTGCTTCTAAGAGTTAGCCAGAGACGCTCTAGCTACGCTGACCTCCCTGTGCTTGCGCATACGTAGGGGACTTTTGCTACCCCCAGAAAGAAGTTGTTCAAACTTCTCTTGATCAAAGTGAATGACCAGCGTCTCAGCAATAGACCCGAAGGTCTGATCATCGCATTGCGACACTTGATTCTCAACAGTGGAGAATACGGTCCCCAGCGGAGTCGCCATCTTGTTTTCTATTTATTATTGCTCTTCGGTAGGAAAACTTATAAAAAGAGATCAAGGAGAGAAATTATAAGTAATTAAAAAGAAAATTATTAGTAGATCTCCTCTGATATTTCTGGGGAAGTGTGCCAGTGGGAGTCTGATCACCGCGTAATCACTTTGTGTTGTTGATGATGCGAGCGATCGATCTTCGAATACTACTACTTGGGAATTCCTTCTCGCCTGGTTTCGGAGATTCCTTGAGGGGGAAAGATCTTAGGGTATTAGCACCCTGAATTTATCCTTGTAGGATTAGAGAAGTGATTCTCTGAATTCTTGAAAGCGAGGGAGTAGATCTCTTGTTAGCTTAAGCTTTGAAGCCACCAAAGAAGCTTATGCTTTTCAAATCCTCTTGGAGTTGAATTTCTTCAAGACCGTGAGCCTATTGGACTTGAATCTTTTCAAGACCTGGACCTGAATTTCTTCAAAAGTCCCTGAGCTTAGCCTACTAGTGGACTATTTATAGGCTCAATAGGGAGTTATGATCCCCTTAATTGCCTCCTCTTAATGAGGGATCATGGGTGCAACTACCTATTAATTTTCCCACTAGGAAATAGGGAGTTATGATTCCCTTAATTGTCTCCTTTTAATGAGGAGACATGGGTGTAACTACCCATTAACTCCCCCTACTAACTTAGTGGGGCAGTTACTTTCCTCATGCAGAACTAGCCTCTTCAGGAGAAGCGATCAAGAAAGCTTCCGGTGAAGCTAGAATTAATTTTCGGCGAAGCTAGGATTAGCTTCTGGCAAAGCTGTAAGTTAGCTCTCTATGGAGCTATGAAGAGTTTCAAGAGAAACTATCAAGAAAGCTTCCAGCGAAGCTAGAGTTAGCTTCCGGCGAAGCTAGAATTAGCTTTAGGCGAAGCTGCAAGTTAGCTCTCTGTGGAGCTATGAAGAGCTTCATGAGAAGCTATCAAGAAAGCTTCCGATGAAGCCAGAATTAGCTTCCGGTGAAGCTGTAAGTTAGCTCACTGGAGCTATGAAGAGCTTCATGAGAAGCTATCAAGAAAGCTTCCGGCAAAGCTAGAATTAGCTTCCGACTAAGCTATAATTAACTTTCTGGAGCTATAAAAGCTTCATGCGAAACTAGACAAACTTAGCCTCTCAGACGAGCTATCCCTTTGGGCTCATGTGATGTTAAATGTTAAGCTAACTCAACATCTTAGGCCTGCTTAGGTCTCTTCAATGGCAATTTTGGCTTACTATCTGCTTCACTAGATCAATAGAGTCCAAGTCGCTGATTTGTCCCTCAGGGATGGGCAGAAACTGGTCGTCAGCTTGTCTGCAACTTGTTTTTTGTAAATGTGGACAAGTTAGACGTCGTTCAGACCAGTTAAAAAGCTGTTCGAGATTTTGTCTTTTTTGAGTGTCAATACCTGGGACCCTAACTTGCTTCCCCTGACCTTGCTTTGCTGCTTTCTGTTTCAATCGCTTGAAGATGAGCTTGGTCCCGGTTGAGTTGGTGTTGGATTCTAAAGGGTTAGAGTTGGAGGTCCGATACCACTGACAAAACCCCAACGACGTCAATAAATTAGGTGTTAAGTGTGGCGTGCAAAATCGGGCTCAGTGTAGCTGATAATGAAGTATCTCAGGGCTCTGGCCCATCTATCAAGTTCCCTATGAATCCCAGCGAGGGTTGGGGTTCCCAACATAAATTTGGTCATATCCGAACTGACGAGCGAAGCGGCTAGGGACGTATGACTCCAGATAATAGATACATCCGCATCGGTACACCAAGTGAGATGGCTGAATACTGACCAACCACTTGAAGATGCCCTGCCCAAGCTAAGATCTTTCTACCCCCACATCTTGGAATTCTCACCATATCTAGCACTGAGAATGGAAGGAAAGCATCTGTAGAGGCTGTATGCGTCATAGCGGCTACCAGTTTTCGCACTTCAGCTATGGAGGTCTGCAGCTACTGTAACCCTTCAAGTCGATGAAGATGCGCAAAGCGCACGCCTTCTAGTGGATCTTCTCTGGGTTGGATGATGGTGGGCCTGTGCAATACGAACCACGCAATCAGATACGTGTAGGGCATTTCTACCCTAGGACAGGGTCCATCACAAGGATGTACTTGCTCCTTTCCTCTCTTGGAAGCCGGTGGTTTATAGAAAGCTTCTGTTAGTGCTCGAAGTATGCGTTGGATACCACAGACCATGGCAGAAAGCAATCCGAGGGGTTTGCCATGAGGCAGCTGGATAGCAGGAAGAAGCACCCATGACAAGATTTCATCATACGGAGGAAATGGGACAACACATTTCTTCAACCAAACCGATAGGAAGCCAGCAAGGAGAGCTTTTCGAGATATAGGGTGTCTTTCCTGATGATGAAAGCTCTTAAACTTATCACCATTTTCGTAGATCCCATCATCCTCCTCAAAGATGATTTTTTCATAAGCACTGGATTCCATCTTCTGATGGATATCCTCTTCAGCAATCAGAAATTAAACATCTTCCGGGGGCACGAAAATTGGGAACAAATAATTTGCCCAGATCTTGATCCCGTTTGCATTCTCATGAGTGTTTGGACATCCATACAGATGTAGAAATGGCACATCAATTCCCGATATATGTTTTAAACATCTTCGGGTCATCCTTTTCCATTTGTTCCAGCTCCATGGTGCAAGGGAAGTACCCCTCATATGACATCGAGCCCATTGAGAGGTTGGATATCTCCCACATCTCATGCAGCACCAGTCCTAAACTCACCGATAGGGTGAAAAAGGTTTCTAAAGCTGGGCAATATAACTCAAAGATGGCGAAGAAATTAGGCACATTGATTTCTATCCCATAACAGGTGGCCCTAACTGCTTCATGGAGTCCAATTTTCATTAACTCTTCCTCGAAATATTCCAAGACATATAATGCCAAGTCTCTTCACCATGGCTTCTGAGCAGGGTGTACCCAGCTGGGAGCTCTAAAATCCCTCAACTGGTAGTTACCTTGGACCTTGATGAATTGATTTAGAAAGGTCTGAGCCATCGCCAGGTTTCTCCTATATGGAGGATTATCCTATCCTCCTGGGGTGCATACCAAATACGACCCTAGGAGACCCACAGTGGTTGTAACCGTTCAGCGTCAACATCCCAATGTGAACGGAGTCGGTAACTGAGTCACTGCCCATTTCAACTTCCACGGTACCGTAACTGATTGAAAATATGAAAGAGGAAAGTGTTGCTTGCTTGATGGAAGAGAACACTTTTCGCCTTCCAAATTGAAGAACCACTGGCCTTCCCCGGCTAGTAGTGATCGGCAAAAAGCATGCACAAATATTAGTAAAGGAGTGTGGGTCGATGTTACTGCTTTTGTGATTCTTCCATAGTAGCAAAGTGGCTCTACGGGTCGTATCCACAAGGAGGAGAGCGATGGAAGCTTTGATGCGGCTTTGTTGTTCAAAGTAAAGAGAACGATCTTTTTTCAAATAAAGAATTGAAATAAAAATAAGTATTGTTTTAAGAATTGTTTGAATTGGTTTGTAAAAGTGGATTTTCTTAATGGTAAAAACGCATGGCTAACTTTCTACTAAGTGATCCCACTAATCTCTAACTTCTTGAAGATGTAGCCTCACGATGGATCATAGGCAAGCATAACCCTTATGCAAAGGAACTATTCACGTGAAGATCGAGTGAAAGTTCTTCCTTTAACTTAGGTTTATCTGGCAAAAAACATGAACATTCTCTTATCAAGATCCAATAGAAGGTGAGAATAAGGGAAGAAACAAGTGCGCTAATGGTATCGGCAAAGTTAAAAGGAATATCTCTAACTTATAAAAATAAGTAAAGTTTACAATCCATAGATCATCAAAACCCGTTAAGCATGAAATATAAGAAAGAGAATACTTGTGAGTAAGATAGAGTTAGAACCTTCGTCTTAAGATATCATAGCTCTCGTTTGCACAAGGCTTGTTTGACACTATTGACTTATTTGGGTTTATCAATCAAGTTATTAGAGATTAGTGGGTTAGTAGTTAGTTAGACATGCAATAAGAGAGTTAGTTAGACATGGTAGTTAAAGAAACAACAAGAGAGAAGAAGTAAAGAGAAAGAATGTTACACTAAAACAAGGAGGTAGAAGCAAATGAAAATAACAAGTAAATGGAAAGAAGAAAGAGAAGTAATTACTTGTATAAGCTTGTCACCCTTCAAATTCAACTTTTACACACTCTCTCTCTTTCACTCTAATGGCTAAACTAAAACTAGAAGAAGAAGGAAACAAAACAACTACAACTCCTAAAAATAAGATAACAACAACTCCTAAACTCTGGATATCTCCTCTGCAGAACCTCAAGGGGGTGGTATTTTTAGGCACCAGGAGAAAAGGGGCCAGGTGTAACCCCTGGCTTGAGGCACTGGCGCGGCCGCGCCAGTACGGCCATGGAAATGTGGCCAGAGCCGCGTTTCTGTGGCTGTACTAGGGCGCGCGTACTGTGTCGCCTGTTGTGTGCGGTCGTGTCGGTCCCCTGTCAGTTATACTCTCTGGATTTCAGAATTGATTCCCGAGGTCTGACAGAATCTCCACCTAAAGTCAATGACTACTTTGTAGGCTTTTAATCACCCATTAAATGGTGATTTAGGGTCTTCTTCTTCATTGCACACCATGGACCTAGGATCACACAAGCAATGCATTATTAGCAGCATTTTATATAAAGATAATTGTGCAGATGTGATAAAAAATTATGCAATATTAGAGACTAATCATACCCCCACACTTATCTTTTTGCTCGTCCCGAGTAAAACAAAAAACAGAGAATTATTACACGACTTTCGCAGGTGACACGATTGCACTGAGCATGTGCAACAAGCCATTAAACCTCTATGTTTCCCCTAGAGGAGGAGTGTTGTCTCCTTAGGGTTTTCAGCAGATTGCACCCACAAAATGCAAAAATGTTAGTTGTCAGCAAACCTCTTTCAAGAAAAATAACTTTCAATCATCTAAGTAAAAATAACCGAATGATATAAGAATTAGATTTAACCTTTATAAGTCCTCCTATACTTTAGCCTTCATAAAGAAGAAATTATGATTTTTCTTTGAATTTAGAAAGGATCTTGTACTCTTAACTCATTCCGTTATTTTGCTTTAGATAGATATGCATAATGTGTAAGTGTGATGTGCTTGGAATTCTCAACTCAACTTTGAATGCCATTTAATTTTTTTAATGTTTATCTACATGTTTATTCTTAGTTTCTTTAGGCTTTCTACTTTACCCATGTAACACATATCAAACCGATGACTCTTAAACTAGATAGTTTTAGGGCACCAGGTGGAAAAACACCCTTAGGTCAAATATGCAAGTAAAAAGTAGGCCACAAAATCAAGATTTACTTATATATATATATATATATATATATATATTATATATATATATATATATATATATATATATATATATTTGGTGTGAGTAATCATGCTTCTTGAGGCACAATTATCCCGCTTTTTCCCTTCAAAGTTGTTTCTCTACATCCCAAGGCGTGTGTGTATGGTTTATGCATATTCTACTAAGGCTAAATAAAAGGTATATGTTATTTTCCTTGTCCCTCCCAACTCTTAGTCAAACTAATATTTCTGTTTTATTTAGGCTAAAATAAAGATTTCTTAATACGGTTCCCTTAATTCTTTCAACCTTTTGGCATTTTTATAAAGAGTATAAAAATTCTTTTTTTTGTTAAGGAGTTTTTTTTTTTAAAGTACAAAGAAAAGGAAGAATGTTAGCACCCCCCACACCTATCTAATGCATTGTCCTCAATGCTAGTCATGTAAATGCAAATGCAATAAATAAGGAGAAGAAAAGATATCACTGTCTCCGTTGACTCGGGCCGGCCAAGTGCGAGTAGGCAAAAGGAGAGGAAGAAGAAGAAATGTCCAAAAAAGGGTATAGACAAGTATATAAGGGGTGAGCATATAAACAGTAAGTATAAAGAATTTTAATTTACACTTTTTTTGGTGGTGTGTGTGGATGGCGATGGTCAGGTGTATGACGGAGGGAAAACTCAACACAATTTCAGCCTGGGACGCAGGCTCAGTGGTTAAAAGGGGCTTCAGTCTTTGCCCATTCACTTTGAATTCTATATTACTCTTTGATCAATAATAACCACAACACCGTGTGGGAAGACGGTGCACATAATGAATGGTCCAGACCAACGAGTTTTAAGCTTCCCCGCGAAAATGTGAGGCCTCGAATTGTATAGCAGAACGTTGTCTCCCGGGGCAAAGTTTTTCTGGTTGATGATCTAGTCATGAAACATTTTAGTTCTTCTTTTGTAATCCGTGCGTTCTCGTAGACTCATTCCGTATCTCCTCCAACTCTGAGATCTGCAGTCTTCTTAGTTCACCAGCTTTGATCAGATCAAAATTTAGTTGCTTAATAGCCATAGGGTTCGGTGTTAACTCGACTGGCAGATGACAGGCTTTTCCAAATACGATTCTATAAGGAGACATCCCCAGGACCGTCTTAAAAGCGGGTCGGTAAGCCCATAACGCATCATTTAGCTTGATCGACCATTCCTTTTGGTTTTGTCCAACAGTCTTTTCCAAAATGAGTTTGATTTGTCGATTGGTCACTTCGACTTGCCCATTCAATTAGGGATGATATAGAATGGATAACTTGTCAGTGATGGAATATTTTCACATTGGAGCTTCAAAACTCTATTACAGAAATACGACCCATTATCACTAATTATCGCTCCGGGGGGCCAAAACGGAAGATATTTTCCTTGAGAAATTTGACAAACACTTTGCTGTCATGGTCTTAGTTGGCACAACTCTACCCATTAGAGACGTAATTCACAGCAACCAAGATGAACTGGTTGCCGAAGGAAATTTGAGAATGGTCCCATGAAGTCGATACCCCAAAACATCAAAAATTTCGACTTCAAGAATCAGGTTTAGGGCATCATGTCTCTTCTCAAAATTTTTTCAATTTTCTGACAATTTGCACATGACTTGCAAAAGTGGAATGAGTCTTGAATAAAGTGGGCCAGTAAAACTCACTTTGTAAAACTTTCTCTGCGGTCTTGCGGGGACCGAAATGTCCGCCACATGCAAATTCATGGCAAAAGCTAAGAACGCTCCTCTATTCTTCCTCTGGTATGCATCGTTGAATAATCTGGTCGGGACAATACTTAAAAAGATACGGCTTTTCCCAGAAGAAGTATCATACTTGGGCAAAGAAACGACACTGGTCTTGCCTTTCCAGTCAGCGGGTAATTGTCCAGTGGCTAGGTAATTGACTATGTCCGTATACCATGGTTCATTAAAAATGGCCAGGATGTGCTCATCTGAGAATCCTCATTGATCAGAGTTTGTATTCTCGGTGCATTTAGAATTCTTGACAGGTGATCAGCTATCACATTTTCTATACCTCATTTATCCCAAATTCCAGGTCAAATTCTTGAAGCAAAAGGATCCACCGAATCAATCAGGCTTTTGCTTCCTTCTTGGTCATAAGGTATTTCAATGTCGAGTGATCCGTGAAAATCATCGTTTTTGATCCTAACAAAGACAACCGCCAAGAATTCCTTCTCGGTTGTTGTATAATTCTGTTGGGCATCATTCAGGGTCCTACTCGAGTAGTAGATCATGTGCTGCTTATTGTCGATGCGCTATCCAAGAACGATGCTGATAGAAAAATCAGAAGTATCACACATGATTTCAAATGGTTGTGCCCAATCTGGAGTAGAAATAATAGGGGCAGATACAAGGTCTTGCTTAAGCTTCTCCCATGATTTGAAACATACTTTATTAAAATCAAAGGGCATGTTCTTTGCGAGCAGGTTGGTTAAGGGCCTAGCAATTTTGCTGAAGTCCTTAATAAATCGTCGGTAGAACCCAGAAAGCCCTAGAAATGATCTGATATCCTTGATGCTTTTGGGTAATGGAAGCTTAGCAATTACTTCTACTTTTGCCTTATCCACTTCAATTCCTCTCCTAGAAATCTCATGGCCTAAGACAATCCCCTTTTCACCATGAAGTGACATTTCTCCCAGTTCAAAGTTAGATTCTTTTCCTTGCATCTTTGCAGAGCTAACTCCAGATCATGAAGACATTGATCAAATGAATCTCTATAGATGGAGAAGTCATCCATAAAAATCTCAAAAAAATGTTCCACCCATGTCGGAGAACAAGCTGAGCATGCACTGTTGGAATGTCGCGGAGCGTTGCATAATCCAAAGGGCATGTGTCGGTAGGTGAAGGATCCAAAATGGGCAGGTGAACGTAGTCTTCTCCTGGTCTTTTGCAACAATGGGAATCTGATTGCATCCCGAGTACCCATCCAAGAAATAATAGTACTCATGTTCAGCCAGGCGTTCAAGCATTTGGTCGATGAAGGGTAGCGAAAAGTGGCCTTTATGAGTTGGTCGCATTAAACTTTCTATAGTCAATACAAACATGAACCTTGATAGGTAGTCTTTTGGTACCAACTCTTTCTGCTCATTCTCTACCATCGTAAAATCAGCTTTCTTGGGGACCGCATGAACCGGGCTAACCCATGACTATCAGAAATGAGATAAATGATCCCATTGTCTAATAGTTTCAAAAATTCCATTTTTACAGCCTTTTGCATGAGTGGGTTAAATCTGTCTTGTGGGTCCCTCCTGTGAATCGCTTCATCGGTTAAATGAATTCTATTTTAAACTATTGCTGGACTTATCCCCTTGATATCTTTCATGGTCCATCCAATGGATTCCCTATGTCTCTTCAGAATAGACATCAAGCTATCCTCTTGTTGCTCAGTTAGATGGGATGCTATGATGACTGGCAGGGTTTCTCTTCTGCCCAAGAAGGCGTACTTGAGGTGTTCAGGTATGACTTTTAGCTTTAGGGAAGGTATTGATTCATTGGAGGTGATATTTGAAATTTTGATCCTAGAATGGGGTACACTTGGGCTTCATACCCAGTCTACTGCCGAATCTACGATCTGGTCTAGATTGAAATCCTCTTAGTCTAGATCAAACTCGTTCTCTATTCCATCTCTATGCTCTCTTCATGCTCATTGGTCAAATTTTCAATGGAATTGACCTCAAAGTATGATCATTTATATCCCTGGGTTGTCTTCCAAGATTGAAAACATTGACATCCTTCGTCATGTCTCCAAAAGTCAATCACATGGACCCGTTCCTACAGTTGATTATGGCATTAGTTGTAGCAAGGAATGTGCTCCCTAAGATGACTTGGAGCTTGATATCGTAGATTTGACACAGGTTGGGTCTCAAGCACAATGAAGTTAACGGGATAGATGAAATCCCTGACCCGAATAAGGACATCAGTGATTTTCTCCTTTGGGATTTTCACAGATTGGTCAACTAATTGAATGGTGACTCGAGTTGGACTCAGCTCGTCCAGTCCAAGTTGCTGGTATACTGAGAGAGGTAGCAAGTTGATACTTGCTCCCAGGTCAAGGAGTGCTATGCTAATTTCTGTTTGTCCTATGGTGCAAGCAATTATGGGATATCTGGGATCTTTGTATTTCACCAGAATGGGACCAAACAGAATTTCGCTTATGTTGGTTGCAAAGAAAACTTTTCTTGGGCACATTTGTGTTTCTCTTCTTTGTACACATATCCTTAAGTAATTTGGCATAGGTGGGACTTGTTGGATAGCGTTAAGAAGAGGCACATTCAGTTTGACCTGGTTAAACTGAATCAACTGTCTTCTCCATGTGCATGTTCTTATTATTGTTCCTAAGGCCTATTGGGAAAGGGTGCTACAGGCCCATGAACTTGTTCAGCAGCTGTGCCTTGTGAGACGTTCGTGGAGCAAATTGGGGGAAGCTGGCAGATGTGAAAGCAGGAACAAGATCAATGTTGGAAGAATTTTTTGTTGGTAGATCTGGTTGTCCACCTTCTTTCCTGATTGAAGAGTATGAACAACATTACACTGGGTTGATCAAAGGATCCTAAATTTCATACGCTTGATGGAGTTCTTGGGGTTAACTAGCGGCTGACTAGGTAAAGTACCCTTTGGTCTTTAACTTGGAGAGTTAGCCAAATGACTCATTTGTA
>JAVJIF010024118.1:0-50410 GCA_038442645.1 Agave tequilana | reverse complement strand
AAATCAATTAAGCCATCTCACCACGAATTGAGTCTGATTAGGACATCACACCACTAACAAAATTTAGGATTGAGAATTTCAATAATCAAACTCAATCGAGAGTAAAGAAATTTTTATTGATTGTATATCTCAATAGAATACACGAGGGCCATTTATATAAGCTACAAATTGTACTCTCCTAGTTACAATTTAATAGAAATACTAATCCTAAAGAAATCGAAAATATAAAACAAAGCAAAAATACACGAAAAAAAAATATTGATCCTACTACAATTTTGATTACTATTTCAATATATAAAATAGAAATTCTACTACTACTCTGATTACAAAATCTTCTTCTCGAATTAAATAGCCATGGTTCTCTTAAGTCTCTTTTGGTAGACGTGCCATTCTTTGGACTTGGATTTTGGTGGCTGTGTTAGCGCCATGATGTTTGCATCATTCTTCCCGTGTTGGAAAGAACTCGACTTTGTTGAGTTTAAAGAGGAAGAACTCTCATACTGCTCCAATATGTCAGGATCAATCTTTTGCAGTTCACTTCGATATAAGGACGAATCATCTGTTGTGGTTTTCCTTTCCATCAAGCCAAATATTTACGAGTCACCATTTTGAGTGGTGATAATTTCATCATCCACAATTTTATCAATCTGATCCACTATATTGGGTAATATAATTGGAAGTGGTGTAAGGAAAAGTCTCTCAGAAATAGGTTCACAGGATGGCTCATCATCTAATGAGTTGCTAGTGTTAAAATCAGGATCTTTGTAATCTGTTAGATCTCCAATATTGAATGTAGAACTGATACCAACATTTTGAAAAAGATCAATAACATAAGTATTATCATTTATCTTCTTTAAAGTTTGCAATGGACCACCACTAGGGCATGTATTTCTTAACAGTTCTGGGTGAAAATTGTTCCGGACGAATCCGTACCATCACATGATCACCAACATTAAAAGTTTTAAGTCTTACATCAGCTCGCAGCTTGTACTTGGCGTTATTTTGAGCAATTTTATTCATAACTTGCGTATATCGTGCACATGCGATGCAAATAATGATGCAGATGCTGATGCTCTAATATGATCAAACATAGGAATAAAGTTGATGGGTTGTCAAGGTTTAAAACCATAAACAATCTCATGTAGTGATTTACTCATAGTTCTATTCATAGTTGTAATATATGCAAACTCTGCGGTGTAAGTTTAAGATCTCAAGTTCCAATGTGTTCATCAACTAATGTGCGTAACAAATTCCCTAAAATCCTATTGACAACTCCAGTTTGACCATGAGTCTGTTGATGAAAAACAGTAGAGAATTTCAATTTTGTGCCTAACCTATGTCAAAGTATTTCCGAAAGTACCTCGTGAATTTGACATTTCTATCGGACACAATGATTTTAGGCAAACCATGCAATTTAATAACACCGTCAAAGAATATTTTAGCAACTCTAAAAGGGGTCGGCAATTCTACAATAAGAGAGAGAATGGGTTGTTTTGGATAAACGGTCCATAACAGCTAAAACAAAATCATGTTTTTCTCAAAGTTTTCGATAAACCTAATATGAAACTCATACTCACATCTTGCCAAGGACAATCGGGATGGGGAGTGGGTTGTACAAACCAACGTTTTATTTTTTTGTCTGTGGACAAATATGACATCGACTAACATGCTTAGCAGCATCGCATTTCTAGCTAGGCCAATAAAAACTATACTCTATAGCTTTTATGGTCTTCTCGTTCCCAAAGTGTCCACCTAGACCACTGGCGTGCAATTCTCAAATAAGAAATTCTTTAGAAATGTTCTTGGAATGCATAGCTTATGGCCTAAAAATAAATACCCATCATGCAGAATAAATTCATCAACTTTTCGTGTTTTTTATCTTTTATTTTCGTGTATATCTCGTGAAAATCAGGACATGACTCATACTCAGTTCTCAGTCTTTCAAAATCACTAACTACGATTGTCATCTTTGTCAGAATGAATCTACGGCAGCTAAGAGCGTTGGGAGCTTTGTTTTCAACTCCCGTTTTGTGAAGTAGGGTAAATGGGTAATCTTATAAAAACTCAATCCAATGACTGTCTATCATTCAACTTCTTTTTGGAGTGGATGTATTTCAAAGCCTCATGGCCAGAAAGAGAACGAATTCTTGTGGTAGCAAACAATGTCGCCAATAACGAAGCGCTTGAATCACTGCGTAGAACTCCTTATCATAAGTAGAGTATTTTGTTCATGAGCTAAAACTTCACCTATACCTATACCAAATGCGTCACATGCTACTTCAAAATTTTAGAAAAAACTAGGGAGACACATAACTGGGGCATTGACTATTCTTGCATTAATCTCAATGAGCGTTTTCGTAGCAACGTTTGATCATGCAAACTCGCATTTCTTTAGACAATCTGTAATCAAGGTCATGACAGTGTTGAACCTTTTATAAATCGTCGGTAGAAGTGTAGCAAGTTCGTAAAAACTTCTCACCTCATGAATGGTCTTCGGTTCCGGCCATTCCTTGATGGCTCTTACTTTTTCTAGATTCGCGAAAACTCTATTAAAAAAATCTACAAATCCTAGAAAGTGGACTTATATTGAAAGAAGGCACACTTCGTCAGATTCGCATAAAAATCTTTCTTTCTTAACACAATACAAACTTGACACAAGTGTTCTAAATGTTGCTCATGAGAATGACTATAAATAAGAATGTCATCAAAGTAGGCTATAAGAAATTTTCCCATAAAAGGTCGCAATACTTGAGTCATCACTCACATAAATGTACTTGGAATATTGATCAATCCAAATGGCATGACCATCCATTCATATAGTCCATCTTTCGTCTTGAAAGTTATCTTTCATTCATCTCTCGGACGAATGCATATTTGGTGATAACCACTCTTTAGATCTATCTTTGAAAAAAATATGGCACTAGACATCATATCCAACATATCATCCAATCTCGGAATTAAAAAGTGATACATGATTGTAATTTTATTAATCGCTCTACTATCCACGCACATACGCCATGATCCATATTTCTTTGGCGTTAATAATGCGGGAAATATCATCCAATCTCGGAATTGAAAAGTGATACGTGATTGTAATTTTGTTAATCGCTCAACTATCCGCGCACATACGCCATGATCCATCTTTCTTTGGCGTTAATAATGCGGGAACTGCACATGGGCTCATGCTTTCTCTAATAAAGCTCTTGTCTACCAACTCATCGACTTGTCTTTTGAGCTCTGCATGCTCCGCTGGGTTCATTCGGTAATGTGGCAAGTGTGTCAGACTTGATCCTATTGATAACGTGTTGGATGTCACGCATTGGTGGTAATTTATTCGAAAGGTCTTCGGGAAAGACATTACTAAACTCAATCACAGAGGTGACTTATGGAGGAATCAGGTTATCCAGTGTTTTAACTTCTCTAACAGCTAAGATTATGAATGGGACTTCATTCTTAATTTCTTGATGAAGTTTCCATTGCACTGATCAAATATACTCCTTTCCTTCTTTAGTGCATTAGGTTTAGGCTATTTAGCTATAGGTCTGAGGTGTGTCAACATCTTCTTACCCTCGTGTTCAAATCGACACATGTTTAATCGATCGTGAATAGTAAATCCTTGTCGAAGAGCCATGGTCATCCTAAAATGATTTGACCTACATCCATTGTAACACGCCACACCATATCTTGTCTTTATAAAGTTCAAAGTCAGTCGGGACATGACATCGTTATTTCACTTCTAAGGTTGTGGAGTTGATCCTTGACACTTAATGTCACACCTCGCTTCCAAAATAAGCGAAAGTGGAGTCGCGACGAGAGTCGGCGACATATTTACGCGAGGACAATACCCCACGTATACACGCTGAGCCTAAAGTAACCTGAGCAAATTATATAATCACTATGAAAATCAACATCACTGCAATATGATATATAAAATATAACACAATGATAGCATATGAATAAAAGGATAGATAAAAGTCCAGTATAGAGAATCAAAGGAACGACATGAATAAAAGAAAGTAACAATATACTAAGAAGGGACGATCAAGTAAGGGAACTCTGGCTCCTCGTAAGGCGTGTGATCCTCTCCAAATACCTGATCAGCAATACAGAATATACATGAACTTGGATGTGCAAATTCAGGGAGTTATAACTCCCAATGAGTGTGTAAAATAAAGGAAGGGTGTACGCGCATATAAAGTGATGAAATACAATATAATAATAAAGTAGTTAGATCATCAAGAACGCAATAACATAGAGGGTATAACTAAACAATAACAAAACAGTCTATTCTAGAATCATGTAGGTGTATCTAGAACAGACTGTTTCGTTATTGTTTCGTTATGGTCAGGTGTCTATCACAGTATATATATATATATTTGGTGTTACAGTCAGTCATAATATACTATAAACACATTATCATTATTAATTAAGTCAGTGAACACTAATTGTCATTTGCAGTAGACGCATCCCATACTCTATATACCACGTGTAGGCGTCCTAAGTTATTGAAACTGATAGAAGAGACATTATCTATGCTTTAGGTGGGTTCCTACATACCCCGAACCACGGCGTAATCACCTGGCGCTGAACCAGATCCGACCGCTAGGTAATCAATAACAATAACAATGGAAACAATACGGGATATCAGTCATCCCCAAAACCCTGCCCCAAAACCCTGCAGTGGAACCTTATCTCAGCTGCGCAATCTGTATCCTAAGTCCACCCAAAATACAGACGTTGTCTCATCTATCAATTTTTTCAATTCCGATGTAAGTTGTCTATTATATTATTATTTAGATCAATCAATATTCATGTTATTTCAATTACTCGGATGATACAGTGACAGTAACAATGTCAATGTTGGTAACAATAACAATGTAAACAATATCACCGTGTGAACGGTAAACAATGAAATAATACATGTGTTACGGTCTGACAATATTTTCCCAGAAATTTTCATTAGCATGAATTAATACAATAACAAGTCGGGATACTACTATGTAGATAGTCTCATCTGGACTGATCAACATCTCATCCATCTGCACTAGGACACAATAGTAACTGATCCATCTATTTATAGTCTCAATACAATCATCGTGAACATCAAGTATCAATCCATGTCAAAGAAATCTGGTACAGTAAACCACCATCTCAATAAATCAATAATCAGCTCTCTCACCCTATCAATCTACTCTGATCCTCAAGTCATCGATATATCCATCCTCTAAGTTATCGGTATATCCAAGTCTCAACATATATAACTACCCAGTTACACCTAACCAATCCTCATATCAAATCCGATCAAGATTATTAATACACCCCACTTCAATCAAACTCAATCACCGATCCAAAAATCAAAGTAATAACTCAAATGTATAAACGTATGTTCCATTAGTTCTGCCCAATCCAATCTACACTATCCATCAACCTCAAATCAAACTCTACTCCAACACGGTCCTCTGATAAATCCCAGTTTAAAGATCCAGTTTATGGATGAAGCCACAACCCTATATGATTATTTTTCAAGACTCAATCTATTTCTCGTCTGAATCATCAAGGTAGGTCAACTCTGATAAATAATTCACACAAAATCCACACGTTAAATCATAATCAAGAACTAATCCGACCCTAAGATTTAATCAGATCACGGTCCAAAGTATCACAACAAAGTCTGATTCAAATGTAAACCGTTAAGTAATGACTAATGAAATACTTCAGTGACGAATATTGATCCAAATATATTTGACATCAAGGATATATCTAATCTACCATCACCAAGATCCAACTCTCTTATAGTATAATAATTCTTGACCGGTCCCAGTATAAAAGACTCAATTATCAATAAAGAAACATCTCATTTAATTAATCCTCAAATTTATAATTAAATTCTCATCCGGTTACCACTAATAAGAAAAATCATGACTAATACTCATTTTCCTAGAATACTGAAACGGATCGATAACAGTGTTTATAACAGAGTATACGATATATCAATAAGACAATATCAAAGCATCACGGTATAACAATAGTTGTCGGCATGAACACAATAATGCAGAAATCATATATACATTCGCATGAAACAATAAGATAAAATGCTGAAATTAAAATAGATCAATAAACAAATACTCACATGAAATGACGCGGTTTTGGGTCCGAAATCACCATCGGGTCTTCACTGTCCGAACCGGTACGGATCTCTAAATCGTCTCATATATCGGGTCTTCGAATCGCCAACGTATCGGTACTCTGCGAACATGAATCCGGTTCGGATCTGGGTTTTCTGTTACTGATTTGAATCGCATGATTAGATCCAAATTGCTGGGACACGCAATCACACATACACGCGTAAAGAGGGAGACTGAGATATAGGGAGAGATACCGAGTCACCCCACCCACTTACACAGTCACCACGCATGCACGTACACCTGAACACACACACACACACATTACATGCATACACACTCACATATGTACACACAAGTATACACAACCATACATACATAGATATACATGCACACAAACTCACACACACATGCACACACATATACTTAACACATACACATATTATACCCATCACACATTACGCAACACACACTCATGCACAAAATACAGAGAGTCAAAGAGAGAGAGAGAGATCGAAGTAGAGAGTGGTAATAAATACATGCAGAGGTGGAGAGAGAAACAAAACTCACACTGCATGGGGGGCTTCGGTGCGTGGATGCGGAGGCTCGATAGAGGCCGCGGTAGCTCCGGCGGAGTAGGTAAGGCAGCCAGGGAGAGGTGGGTGCACCGTGGCTCGCCGGCGGAGCTCGCGACCATGAGGAGAGGAGAGTAGTTGGACTCCGTCGAGCGGTGGTGGAGCTCGTGGTGTTGCTCGGCCCGGGTTCAGCCACTGCTTGAGGAGGGAGACGGCCATGGGGAGAAGTGGGTGATCACAGCGGAGGGCGTGATTAGCTCCGGCGGAGGCCTCGCGTGGGCTTGGCCAGGGGATGGAGGCGCACAGTGGTGACGGGCCATGGGGGCTGGTTGGAGGCCAAGGGGAAGAGCTCGACCAAGGAGAAGGGCACTATACAGTCTGGGGATGGGTATGCGGTGATGGTGGAGGTGGTGGAAGCATGGTAAGATGAAAAGGGAGATGAGGAGAGATGGTTCAACCTACCGAGGGTGGGGACGACGCACGCGGCACAGCGGAGAAGCAGTGCGCGCGCAAGGGGTTGATTGTGTGAGTGGTGCTCGGCCAGGCTAGGGAGGATTCGGCCTTGGGGTGGAGATGGCTTGCGGCCAAGGGGTGTAGGCTGGTGTGGTGGCATGCGACATGGCCAGGTGGAGAGGATGGAGAGGGCATAAAGATGAGGAGGGGGTGACGACTGTGGTGAAGGAGATGAGGGATTAGTTTAGGGTTAGAATTAACATTAGGGTTAAGATGGTGATGTTATATAGAAGAGAGACGTGGGCTGGGCCTATTGAGTTTAGTGAGAAATTGAAGAAAAAAAAGGAAAGAAAATAAGGGGGCCTTAGGGCCAAGACTCAAGGCTGGGCTTGGGTTAATTTAAATATAATTATAATTACAAATAACTAATAATAATAATTAGAATGTTAATAAATAGTAAGTAATGATCACTATAAAATAAATTATATCTAATAATAACAATGGTAATAATTAATAATGATAAAAATTATTTAAGAAGTATTAACAACAATAATAAAATGTATAGCCAAATAATTATATACTATCTAAAAACAAACTATATATGTAATTTGTAAAAATTAAGGAGTTATAAATCACTTAATTAGTAATAATAGAATAATAAATGAAGTCAAATAAATGTTTAAAGGAATTAATACAATATTATTAACTAGGGTTATTATATTAATATGGATGATGATGAGGTAAAGCCTTCAATTCAACCTTTTCGATCATTGTGGACGATACTGACACAATTTTCACTATCCATTATCACTTTGCAATTCTTCCCCGCATAGTGAATGTGTGGAAGATAGTAGCTCTTCTCCAATCATCATTCTCTTCGTATTGTGAGAATGCACACCTGACGACAGCTATGCAACTTGAAGGTGTGGGTCGAATACATTTGCATTCAACATAAGAACCTTCTTGGCATAATCAGATCTTTGCTTTCGTCTAAATTCGGGTGATATGCAAAGGGGAGTCAGAATCGGGAGCATCTATGGAAACTCCGTCTACGAAGGTGATCTTAATTTCACTACCATAGTAGCTGCGACGTGCCCATAACCTTGACATCTGTAATACTTGGTGGAGGCACTAATTTTGGAAAAGTTTTGTTCGAAAGGTTTTACTATGTTCATCTCTGTTTTTGTTCTTGAAATTGTTCTTTCTGGAGGAGGATGAAGTGCTAGACTTATTGAATTGGGAAGAAAAGGTTCTAGTCACACTCAATTTCGAATCAAAATCTCTAGTGTTGTAGTTAGACCTAAGTGAACCTAGATCTTGAACTAACGTGTAGGCTACCTCTAACTTGTTGACTCCTCCGACTAACAATTCAGTTCACAAGTCTTCTCTAAGTCCGGCTCTAAATCTAGATAGAGTTTGAGCTTGTCCCTTAGTGTTAAGGGTACCGCATTTGATGAGAAACTCATCGAATTTTGCCATTACTCCTTTGCCGATTTGTTGCCTTGAGTGTATTAGTGTCACTTCTCTATGAGACGTGCACTAAAAGATGGTGGTACATACTTTGTTACTCATCTTTTATCCTATCTCATGTGTCAGTGAGTGGTTGACCTCAGGCTACGCGTCTGTTCTCTAGGTTGGTCCAGTACTGACTAGCTTGATCAAACAACTTCATTGTGACAAACTTAACCTTTTAGGCTCAATGAGTTCATTCCATGTGAAGTAGCTATATAGTTGGACTGTCTAATCTAAGAAAAGTTGTGCGTCATGACGTCCATTAAAGGAGGGACATTGATCTTAATGCTTTTCAGATATTGAGCATTAAGATTGGATGGATCAGCAGAGTTATCATAATGGTGGTTTCGTGGTGGGATATCCTCAGTCTCGGGTGTTTTACATTCCACCTGTAGTTTGGTCACGCTTTGAGTCAGAGCCTCAAGTTTAGCCATATTTTCTGGTAGGGTGGGTTGGGACTCCATTGGGATGGATTCTGTTTTACTAGACTCGTCTAGCAAATATGGTTACCACTACGGGTTGGCATGCAATGTATGAGTCCTAAATGTAATATGCAAACAAAGCTAACTAATTTTTATTTTATTTTATTGATATATTTAAGATTATCAGATTAATCAAACCCTAATCTTACCAATCCAATCGACCAGGTCGTTGAATCAAGTGGGAGGTTTTCCACCTTTCAATGTTCCTTAATTAACCACTCTGAAATACCCTTCTTTAGACAACAATCATATGAAAATTTCAAGGAAAGGATTTACCCTTCAAATTTAATAAAAATACACTAATTTTCTAAAATACAAACAAGTAGATAAACGTGCCTAAGATACAAATCTTACCTTACCTAACTGGGCTCTGATACCAGACTCACGTGAAACTTGTACGTGGGCGGAAGCAATAGATAAAACAATTCAAAGAAATATTTTACCAATAAGAAGACCATTGGTCGGAAAACGAATTAAAATAAGTAATATAAGTTGTGATTCTTTTACATGTCATTATGTGATCCATATCAAATATCAAAGTGTTGATTAGATGATGTTTTCTATGTAGGTAAACGTATTCTACCTGCAATAAAGAGACCAGATCAATTACAAAGGAGAAGCCGAATCACTCACTCATTTTCAAGTGGACAGGAGATCAAAATAAATAATCGACCGGATGATGTATATCTAAACTTGTAATTAAAAGTTGATGTAATGAAAATAATACTTAGGATAATGGTAGATATGATCTTAGTTGTTTGATTGTTGTGGTTGATTTGCAGATAAGGTCGAGATGGTAGCACTGTAGAGGACTTTGAAATGAGCACTATGGATACTCTTGCTCAGAATTCTGACCACGGGAAGGGCTCGGGTGCACTCGTTGGTTTTCACGGGCATGATCATCTGGCGCCTTGGTGTAGCGCATCTGTGCGCGAGCGCTGGGCGCAATCTTGAGTGCAGAAGTCGCGATCACTTCTTCAAGAATTATGGCAAAGGTCTTGAGCAGTTATGGGTGTAGCAAGGAGACCCTGCTTTAACTTGAATAGTTAGGAGAGGGATGATGCAAACGAAGTTGAGGAAAAGCTCTGAAAGGTCGTCGACGATGAGGACTCAGCAAAAAACCAACAGAAGAAGGAATTTGATGTGTGGGATAGAGAGAATAGAAAGCAACTGATAAATCAATTAGGGCATCTCACAACTAATTGAGTCTGATTAGAGCATCACACTACTAACATAATTTAAGATTGAGAAATCTAATAATCAAAACCAATTAAGAGTGAAGAAACTTTTGATTGTTGTATATACCAATAGAATACACGATGACCTTTTATATATGTTACAAAATTGTACTCTCCTATTTACAATTGAAATAGAAATACTAATTCTAAAAGAAATCGAAAAGTTAAAAGAAAGCAAAAATACATGAAAAGAAAACTAATAAATTCTAGTACAAATCTGATTATTATATAAAATAGAAATTCTATTGTTACTACTCTTATTACAAAATCTTGTTTTAAAGCCAAATAGTCATGGTTCTCTTGAGTCTCCTTTGGTACACACGTCATTCTTTGGACTTGAATTTTGACGGCGGTATCAGCTCCATGATGTCCGCATCACCATGTCTATGTCCTTCATCCTTCAAGTCTTTACTCCATAAACTCTTCATGTATACACCATCTGATATGCCAAGTGAAATGGTAGTATAAAACTACAATTGGGGCACATTCTCTAGTGTTGTGTGTGCAACACACGGGAGCTTCACTGCATTACCAACTTGCATCTCATCTCATGCATCCTGCATTGATAAGAACAAAACAGCCAAGTTAATAAGCCTATAACTGCCTACATTGAACAAACAACATACTTCCAAGAGATGGTCACATATGAAGATAGGGACTAGTTGACTCTTTAGTGTCTAGAAAGCGGCAAATGCATAGCTTCATGCATGAGAATGCTTATTCTATCCATCTAATTACTAGCCAATGTCTCTTCTTTAAATTGGACTTCTCCTACACATTTCACTCTCACCCTTGCTTAGATTCCCCAACCAAAAGGAAGAAGAAAGAGATCGATATGGAACGATGCAGGACTTGTGGTGTTGCTCCCTGCCTGGGTAATTAACCTCACATATAAGTAGCAGCTCCATAGTTTAATTAAGCTGACCACGTTTATTTGATATGTTTATTTGCAGGGAAGAGAGAGTGGCCGAATTGGTGGGGAGGAAAGGCGCAGAGGCGAAGGAGATAATCGAGAGGGAGAATCTGTATGTGAAGGTTTGGTGCATACCATGCTCTGCAAAGAGGATCTTGAACTGCTGCTGTAACCGTGTGTCGATCTTTGTGGCGACAGAAGCTGCAGGGGAATATGGGGAGACCAGAGTGTGCTGGATCCAGGGGTGGGTTGATTCATTCAGGGGAGCAGATGCCAGGCAGGGGCAAGTTTTGAGGGTTTGTGATGATGCTAAATATCAGTTGAATAAAAGAGGAATTCATCTTAAATATGAAAGAAATGGCACTGTATGGAGTTAATATAAGAGATGATTTGGTTCTTTAATTAAAATACTTGTCTTCTGTCTTGGTGTGCTTAGGGCTTGTTGAAATTTGCAATTTATGTCTTTTCTTTTATGTGAACGCTAAATATTACTCTTTTACTATCACTGTAATAAATAAGACATAGGTTAATTTGTTGGTTGGAATTAAGCTGGATCAAACCCTTCCCTCTCTCTATTGAATAGGGCATATGGGTGAGGATGCGAAGAATATAGCAATAGCACCTGCTTTAAAACTGAATTAGTGAGTGATCTGAGACTATCTTTTCAATGAATTACTTGTAGGTGGGAGTTGGATGAATTATATTATAGGTGGATAATATAGTTTACAAATGTTTACTGAATATGGCTTGTATATATGTGTAGTGGTTGAAATTTGACCTATATTAGGATCGTCACCCGTATCCTACTCTGAAAGAACATGTAAAGGCGCTCGGAAGTCCTTTCAGAACCACTTCCATTCAAGCGACAATTACACCGTCACTCCCCTTCTGAGCACGTCTCTCGCCTCGGAGTTCGAAATCATAAAGCCACTCGGAGCTGACTCGATTTCAGACTGAATGTCCCGCCACATGGCGACTTTATCCATCACCGCAGACAGATCGAGACGAACTTTGAATCGTGAAATTTGTTAGGCAACTATATCCTCTTTCTTGTTCAAAATTACATTACAGCTAAGCAGAGTAGTTGGAGATAACAATCTACAAACCTCCAGAACACTAATCAAATAATCTGGATATGGTCTCAATGGTTATAAGGATTAGCAGAGTCAAACCGAGCAGTTAAAGATCTGCATATATCCACATCCGCTCCACCGCCAATGTCAGGTATAAACACCCCTCCTCCATCGGGAAGGAGGTCGCTTTCCTAATCCTCAGAGCACATATCACACCACACTAGTAGTTTTCATCTGATAGTCCACCACCGCTACATCGACAGTTTTCCTCTGTCAATTCTCCCTCCTTACTGACTATTGATTCTCATGTCGAAGGGTCTTAGGTCGGCACCGCATCAGTGCTCCTAACCTGAAAAGTGTCTTCTTTCTTTGTATGCTCTAACAGGTTCGATTGGGGGGTCCAATTGCCTATCGTGGAGTTTTATCCACCACAAATTAGTGCTTTCATTGAGATCTTTAGTCTACACTCGAGATCTTTCTCCCATCTAACCCAAACCCCTATCCTTCCTCTAAAAGCCTCTTTCCTAGGGTCGATGGCCCCGAAGAAACAAATGATCGTCCACAACGGCGCCCTTTCCAAAGGCAAGACCAATACCACCGCTAGGGGCGCGATCCCCCCCACATGTCGTCGATCGCTTGCATACTGCAGGACAATGGCTACTCCTCATCTCAGAAGGCAGCCACGAGCGCACGATCGCTGCCGCTGTATGAAGTCCAAATTCTTTAGATGCTTACCGATATGATGGAGTAGATGAAGGAACAACAAGCTCGGTCAAATCACGACTGAAAATAAGTGGCTCTCAACTGTGAGAACGCCGACTGCGAGTAGGAGGCGCTGAAGCAACTCAACGATCAACTCCATGCGCATATCATCGCCCTCCAAATAACCCAGATACAGATGCAGTCAGTGGATGAACCTAGAATTGGGGAGACTCAAGTCGACGGGTCCATCACGAACTGGAGGCAGTCCACACCGACTTCTCTCTTGCGCGAAGACTGTTCTGACAACGAAGCTGACTCGCCTCGTTTCCCCGAATAGAAGTTCAGCATGACCAGACTGGAAGGAGGATCAAGGAGTTCCCCTACATCCGAACCCTCGACGAGCTGGTCTAAAGGCGGATCGAGGAAACTAAGCTGCAACCTCATAGTAGACTGAAACAGACCACTGCTAGGGTCTCCGTTTCTCCTCTCTTTGAAGCAATTCTGGAATGTGAATTCTCGAAAAAATTCACAACTCCAACCTTTGACTACTACTCCAGAGCCAGCGATCCAGTCCAGCATATCAGGCATTTCTGTGTTAAGATGATGATCTACTCCTGTAATGATCTGCTCATGTGCCTGAGCTTTTCGCCAGTCTGAAAGGTGTGGTCTTGGATTAATTTTACTCTCTACCGCCGCGTTTGCCCGCAATTTTGAGGAGATAACTGAGGTGTTCCTCACCCAATACGCCTCCGCTGGAGGCAAAGAAGAATAACCACCACCTTCTCACTGTCAAAATAAGACAAAGCGACAACCTCAAGTCGTACATCGGGCACTTTCAGTAGACATCTCTTGAAAATGTCTCTGCACTCTCGTTCATCAGCAAATTGTAGATTTCTCACCTTCTATACAAGCAACTACTAAAGCACGACGTCACTCGAATGAGTTAGGATCTGTCTCGAGCCCAACCTTATATCTAATTGGAGGAGGCAATGAAGAGCTCCGCCAGCCAGTCTCTTAAAGGCGGTAACGATGGAGAGAAATCGAAGTCGCAGTATAAAGCTTCAACTAATGCCAATAAGCAGAATCGGGGACAACCCACCGACAAAAGACAGGCATTCTCGATCCTCTCACTGAATCCACCCAAGCCTTCTAGATTGAAGAGCACTTCACTCTGCTGAGGCTCCCCATTAATGAGATCTTCAATGCCATCAAGGATCAGCCGTGGGTAAAGCATCCGAAACCAATCCAATACAATTCCACACGCCTCGGAGCAGAAGAATATTGTTCTTACTATGACAGCAAGGGATATCAGACCGTCTACTGCAGAAGCCTCTGAAAATACCTGAAAGAACTTATCCGCCAAGGCTTCCTCAAAGAATATGTCCTTACCCCTGGGAGAGCCTCCGATGCTGGACAGTCGAGCGCTCCGCCTCCTATCCAACCGCAACACACAATCACCCAGTACAAGGCGATTGAGTGATCTGATCCCTCCAATGAAAGAGGGGAGTACCTCCACTAATAAGACCCCTTGTATTTCAGTTAAATTTCATGTATTTTATTTTAATCATCAAATAAAATTACATTTTACTCCTAGTTGTTTAGCTCACTCTATTGATGGGATTACCCCCTCTCAGAGTCCCGCCAAGTTCGTCGCTCCGTTGATGGGATTACCCTCACTCATAGACGACTGCGAAAACAACTCCGCTTCTGGGATTTTTCCCACTCAGATCCAGTGCTTGCACGCTCTGCTGATGGAATTATCCCCTACTCAGAGACGATAACGCGAGCACCCACCTAGGGGTTCCCTCCTGATTAGCCTACGGGTAGTCAAAACCCTCCGCTGTGGGATTGTCCACCACTTGGATTCCCTACTTTGCTGCTAAGATTTTTCTCTCTCAGAGCCCCTAATATTTGCACGTTCCGCTGATGGGATTACCTCCACTCGGAGATGTTAACACAAACATCAGCCTAAGGACTCCTCTCATCTGACCCACTGGCAGATGAACCGCTGACAATTTTCCTCTGTCAGTGCCACTCCGCTGCTGGGATTGTCCCCCACTAGGAGTCCAAGGTTCCTCCCTGATGGTATTACCACCACTCGGAGATGACTGTGAACCCACTCTGCTGATGGGATTGTTCCCTACTCAGAGTCTAAGGTTCGCCGCTCCGCTGATGGGATTGCCCTCACTCAGAGACGACTTTGAACTCATTCTGTGATGGGATTATCCTCTCACTCAGAGTCCTGCCAAGTTTGTTGCTCCGCTGATGGTATTACACCCTCTCGGAAATGACTACGAACCTACTCCATTGCTGGGATTGTCCCCAACTCAGAGTTCAAGGTTCGTCGCTCCACTGATGGGTTTACCCCCACTCAGAGATGACTATAAACCCACTCTGTCGATGGGATTGTCCCTCACCAGAGTTCTGCCAAGTTCATCGCTCCGCTGATGGGATTACCTCCACTTGGAAACGACCATGGACCCACTCTGCTGCTAGGATTGTCCCCCACTTAGAATTCAAAGTTCGTCGCTCTGCTGACTGAATTACCCCCACTTGGAGACGACTGCGGGCCCACTCTGCTGATGGGATTGTCCCCCACTTAGAGTCCAAAGTTCACCGCTTTGCTGATAGGATTACCCCCACTTGGAGACAACTGCAGAGCCACTCTGCTGATGGGATTGTTCGCCACTCGGAGTCCAAGGTTCGTCGCTCTGCTGATGAGATTACCCCCACTCGGAGACGATTGCGAACCCACTCTGCTGATGGGATTGTTCCTCACTTGGAGTCCTGTCAAGTTTGCCACTCCGCTGATGAGATTACCCCCACTCAGAGATGACTGCGGACCCACTCTGCCGTTGGGATTGCCCCCCACTCAGAATCTAAAGTTCGTCGCTCTACTGATGAAATTACCCCTACTCGGAGACAAACTGCAGACCCACTCTGCTGATGGAATTCTCCCCCACTCAGAGTCCTTCCAAATTCGCTGCTCCATTGATGGGATTTCCCCCACTTGAAGATGACTGGGAACCCGACTCCGCGGCTAGGATCTCTCCCACTCGGAGTCTAAATTTTGCAAGTACCGCTGATTGGATCATCCCTACTCGAAAACAACAGCACAAACTCACCAAGACACTCTGTTCCCTACCAACCACGCCAGAAACATAGATCAGCACTCCGAAGAGGCATGATCATATCATATCCAAACGTCTTATGGTAAATGCAAACCATACAAGATCCAAACATAATCATTTTCATTCCAAAAATATTCCATTATATTTATTGTGTTACACCTAACGAGTGTAATACAAAAATTCTTTTACATTTCTGTTTTTATATTTTTGAAAAAGAAATACAGAAGATCTGAATCCAAATGCTCCAATCCTTCCACCTCCATTGACCACTCGCTCCAGACTCTGAAGAAACGCTTATCGGGAAACATCAACGGGAAGAAGTCATACCTCTTCATTTGTGCCACCATTTTCCTGGCATTTGCAAGAAAAATGAGACAGACTCTCAGGAAGCCCTCCGAGAGCGAGGTAGCAACGTCTGACCAGACTCAAGCCTGCAAGGCATGTAAGAAAAGGGTGATGGCATGACATCCTCTCCGAGATGTCATGCTAGAGAGATTCGAGCACTAGGAAGAGTAATTCATCGATGCATCCAGTCGATGATCTCCTTCTTCCTCATGCACGTCATAAGAAAAGAGGCTCCAAGCCTCAAGGTCAAAGTTTGTCCGCCCAAGATTGAGTGAACTGAAAACCAAATCGCCCAATCAAGTTGAAGAAACAATCTTACCAGTCACCCTCGATAGCGACACCCTATCACGGCAACTAATGCGCCGGAGCAGGTCTTTCACGGCTACTAATGTGACGCACTGACCAGACTCTCAGGGAACAAAAGCCTGCCCATCATTTTCATCTTGTCCCGTCTCCTTTTCTTTCCTCCATCTGATGAAACAGAAGTGAGAAAGCATGATGAACCGTTCAGGAAAGTAGCTGCAACAAAGTCGGAGTTTTTGGTGAATTTTAAAAAAGCTTAGAGAAGTTGAAGATTATCTCCTTTCCCCCAAATCTCCTCTATTTGTAGGCGGATGAATGAGTTCATCACCATCAATGCGAGTCTTGAAAACACGCAAGGTCCTGATTAGTTGACCCACGACCAAGAAGATCGATCAATTGAAGGGATGAAAAACTAATCGTCGCCACTAAGCCATTATGACGCTGGAAATCAAATTGGCGGTCATAATGATGCAAGAATTCAAATTGACTCTTAACGCGACTACACGACAGCTGGCAGTCAAAAGCATAGACTTCTCGTCAATCCTGAAGATCCGCAATAAATGCACAGAGATATTCTAGATGATTATATGTACGAGGCACCAAAGATGAAGACAAAAAGACTTCTCCGAATCGACTTCGCTTCCCCGCTTCAGCCAGCATGCTCCAACAAGTGCGAAAGCGGAAGGGGAATCTGTATTGGTCGAAACTTGACCTCTATCAGGATCGTGACGTGTGTCCTTCTCCGAAAGAACATAAGAAGGTGCTCGTGAGCCCTTCTAGAACCACCTACATCCAAGCGACAGTTACGCCGTCACTCCCATTTCGAAGACGTCTCTCGCTCCGAAGTCCGAAGTCATATAGCCACCCGGAGCCGACTCGCTTCCGAGCCGAATGCCCTGCCACGTGGTGACTTTATCCATCATCACGGATAGATCGATGCGAACTTCTTCGAATCGTGAAATTTATTACACAACTTTATCCTCTTTCTCGTCGAAAATTACCTTACAACTAAGCGGAGCAGTTGGCGATAGCAATCGATAAACCTCCAGCACACCAATCCTAACAACCTGAATATGGTCTCAATGGTTATAATGATCATCAGACTCAAATCGAATAATTGAAGATTTGTATCTATCCACATCCACTCCACCACCAACGTCAGGTATAAACACCCCTCCTCCATCGGGAAGGAGGTCGCTTCTCTAATACTCAGAGCACATACAACACCATGCTAGCAGTTTCTCTATACTAGTCCACTACCGCTACACCGGCAGTTGTCCTTTATCGGTCCTCCCTCCTTACGGACTACTGATTCTCACGCCCGAGGGTGTTAAGCCGGCAATGGCACCAGTGCTCCTAATTTGAAAGGCGTCTTCTTTCTCTGTGTGCTTTAACAGGTTCGATCGGGATCGTCCAGTTCTTGTGGTGGAGTTTTATCCACCATAATATGGATGAGGATATGAAGAATACGGCAATGGCAAATTCCAGTGCTGATAAATTTTGAGGGCATCTCCAACCACCCCCTCCATTTTGGAGTGTATTTTCACTCCAAAATGGAGGGTTCAACAAAAACCTCTCCAACCATCACTCCATTTTCCACTCCAAATGGAATATTCTCTACATATTATTATTATTATTATTATTTTATTGTATCAAATTTTAATTATCAACATATTATGTGATAATTTAAGTAAATTGCGTAATACTATTAAAATATTTTAAAATGTATTAACTTTTTAATAATTTTATATAATATTTAATATTTAACTTTAATAATTAATTAATATTTTTATTTATGAAATTAAGAAATTATTTTTAATTCTACTATATTCAATTATAAGAAATATGAAATTTTTAATAATATATTCAATTTTTAAATTAATAGATTTATTTTTCATTTAATTTATATAAAACAATATAAACAATAGATAATTGTACGACCGAGGTGAATCACAAATACAAAAGGAATTTATTTTACACTACGATTTTGCTAATGCACAACAAATTACAAATTTAAGCATAAAACAATTATTAACATTGAATTAAACAAAGTAAAATTATAAATTTAAAAACAAATAATTAAAAAATTAAAATATAAAAACTAAATAAAATACAAAAATATAAAACTAAAATTTAAATTAACAAAAATAACTTAAACATAACCTAAAAAATCTAAACTTAAAACAAAAAATTTAAACTTAAAACTAAAATAAAATAAAAAAACAGTAAAAAAAAAAAAAAGCCACCCGGCAAAATGCCGGGTGCTACAGTGCCGCGCCATTTCTGGCGCGGCACTGTAGCACCCGGCATTTTGCCGGGTGCGAAATGGCGTGGGTTGGACCCACGCCATTTTTTAGCAAGGCCAACCCACGCCATTTTTGGCGTGGGTTGGAGATGGCCTGAATGAACTATTTTAAAGACCATCTTTTTTTAAGAACATAGCAACAACTCTCCTTAATTAAGGGAGTAAATCCCTCTAGTAGTGTTGGCAGTTTGCAATCATGTACACTATGTAATTTGTCAAGTATCAACTGCATCACGCACCACACTCTCCAAGCACATTGTGTGGCATACCAAGCATTAAAACCATTCTTGAAAGCAGCATAAACTGAGGCCATTCTCTCGAGTTGTGTGGTGTGCAAGTGACACAAATAAGAGGACACAGAGATAGAGAGAGCCTCAATCAATGCATATATGGCCAAATTTGTGTCCCGATATGATCTCAATCCCCTCATTTCTGTGAATCAAACTAGAATCCTCTAGCTTTCACTCTCCCCTCTGTTTGAAGAACAGGAAAACAAAATGGCTTCTTCATCTTCTGCAGTGCGCTTTGCTCTCTTTTTCTTGTTCATTTTAATGGGGAGCATCCCGGTGGTGAGTTCTCCCCGTCAAAGTTTTTGTTCCAGTTTTTTCTCTCTTTTTTCCAAGCACGCATTTTTTCTTTCTTTCTGCTGTTCCAATCTCATGATGCAAGGACAATATTTTCTTCAGGGTTAATTGTGTTGTGTCCAGCGACAACAACCCTGAAGAGGATCTCCTGAATCTCTCAAGCACAAAGAACAATCCCAAACAGCACAAAACAAACACCAGAGAAAGAACAAATGAAACAACAATTTAACGAGGCTCGGCCTCAATGCCTACGTCCTCGGGGCAATGAAAAAGAGGTTTTTACTTTAGAAGATTGATTACAATTACTAACAGCCTCTCTCAAGTCTCAAGAGAGCTCCAGCAATCCCAGCATTCAGCTCTTAACCCTAGAAAATAGCCACAACCTTTAAATACAAACAGGTTTTCAAACCTGCAATCGCAGCCCGCACCCGCTTGTCGGTCGACCGGGCGGTCGACCGACCCCTTCCACCGGTCAATCGGTCGGTCGACCGGGTGCCCAACAGAGAGTTGGGTGCTTACAGTCAGTCGACCGGGCGGTCGACCGAGCTCCATCCTTGTGCACGTTGTGCACGTCGGTCGACCGGGTCGGTCGACCGATCTCCTGCTACTGCGGGCGGTCGACCGAACTTCTGCTCCTGCTGCTGTTAGCTAATTTTCGGCTGCTTCTTCCTTCGTCCTTTTGTCGTTGACTTCCTCAGCGATCACTCGACGACCCTTCGACGATCCTTGTCAACTTCCTCAGCAATACTTCTCTCTTTCCAACAATTCTTCACCTCGGCGAAGATTCTTCCCAAAATCTAAGCCGATCTCCAACGAACCCCAGTCTATCACCCAGCGAAATCGACACATGATCTCGGCGAAATCGACACACGATCTCGGCTTGCGCGCACCGGACGAAATCGACACACGATCTCGGCGAAATCGACACACAATCTCGGCTTGGAATCTTTAGCTCAGCTATCCACTGGAAAGCACCACACATGCCTTTCCAACACTTCACCTTAGGAGAACTTTCATACATGCCGATCACCAACATGGCTTCTACTCCGCAACTTCACGACCTCACGAAGACTTCCTCACGAGCCAACACTGACTCTCCAACTGACTAGCTCTATCTAGTCTTCCTGTCTTCCACTGACGGTCCACCAAGTCTATGTAGAGCACACCAAACATCATCGTCTTTAACTGGATGCACACCACTCCTTATGCAAGCTCAACATCTTCTCACCGGAAGATCAAAATGTTCATCGAGATCACAACACTTCACCACCATGTGAAGTTCAACTGGCCACAACACTTCACCTCTACGTGAAACCTCTCCACCTCTACGTGGAGTTCCATCGGCCACAACTCTTCACGTCTACGTGAAGATCCACACAGTTTCTCGAGAACCCAAATAGCTTCATAAGAATTGCATCACCAAATGGATGCGCCTTACAGCTGCCTACGTACCTTTGCCCAAAGGATCAAGCCAACCGTAGTTCATTGAGATGAGCTTCATCAAGTTCAAGCACTTGTACCTGTATTTGCAGCAACGAACCTGTCAGACTGAGTCATATGAACCTCTTCCCGACCATCATGGAGAACAACAGTCTTCAACTTGAGCTTGTCGCGATCACAAGCTTGAGATTCATGCTTCTTTCCCCACAAGCGTGGTTTCACCTTGGTTCCAATGGCTGCAAACAACTCGACATCCTCAGCAATGTCTTCGACCTGTTCAGCATCACCCTTGATTTCATGACCTCCACCCGGTGTCACCTCCGATGAAGTCTCCTCAAATGCCGAACCAACTGGAGATGATGGAGTAGCATCAACCTCCACCCGCTGCGATCCTTCCATGGTCTCTGTCCTCTCCACCTGCTGAGAAACAGTGGACTTCAGCACTGAAGTCTCTCCAAATGTGACATTCCTGCTCATCACGATCTTCTTGTCTTCGGGATCCCACAACCTGTAGTTGTTCCTCTTGACGCCCAAATAGACAAACCTCTTTGCACGCGGATTCACCTTGCCATTCTTGGCACTGAAGTAGGCCGGACTTCCAAACTCCCGCAGCAAACAATGATCTTAAGCAGTTTCCCCAGACCAAATAACCAATGGAGCTTTACCTCCTATCGCAGTCGATCTATTCATGAGATGGCTAGCATACTCAGTCGCTTCAGCCCAAAACGACCTGTCTAATTCTGCATTAGGCAACAACCGCCGAACCTCCTCCAGTAAGGAACGGACTACATCTTTAGCCAACCCATCTGTACCTGTTGTGAAGTGAGTAACAATTCCGGTGTTCTGACCAAATCGTAGGAATTTGTTCATGTCTTTTCCAACATTACCAATCTTCAGCTCCTTTATCTTCCTACCTATCTGCCTCTCCATTCTTCCTCTCCACTTCACCAACACATCTAGGGCTTCACCCCTTTGTCTCATGGGATATATCCAAACTTGCCTAGATGAACCATCAACAAAAGAGACAAAGTACCTGTGACCTCCAAGCGATGTCGTCTTAGCAGGTCCCCATACGCACATGTGAATACAATCAAGAAGACCTTCATTGCAGTGAGTATTGGTGCTGAATCTCACCTTCTTCTTGTCCAGAATGCTGTGTTCACCTTCCAACTCGCAGGTAGCAGCACCTTCCAGCAATTCCATCTTTGCAGGAGCTCGCAAAGACTTTTCTTCTTCCTGTCTGACCTTTCCCTGCCAGACCTCCGGACCACCATCTTCTGAGGACCTCGAAGTCTCCACCTGACCTGTCACCGTACTACCCTTCAAGTAGTAGAGATTGTCTTGGCGGACGCCCTTCATCACCACCATCGAGCCCTTGATCATCCTGAGATCGCCATCTCGAACAGATATCACCATGCCCGATGCTTCCAAAATTCCCACGGAGATGAGATTTCTGTTCAACTGAGGTATATACCTCACTCCCTTCAGCTCCCTTACTATCCCATCAAACATCCTGATTCGGATTGTACCTACACCCTCCATGCTACATGAGTGATCATCGCCCATAGCGACCGAACACCCCTCCAGCTTCTCAAAGCTAGAAAACCATTCCCGATTAGGGCACGCATGGTATGTTGTACCTGTATACAGAATCCACTCATCTTTCCATGAGTTACCAATGATGGAGAACTGACTGAAAACGAGAAACCTGACGAGTCCGAATCTGATCCATCTGCCTGTGAACTACTCCTCTGAGTATTCGTCACCTTTGATAGATTTGCTTCAGCCTTCGACTCCTTCTTCTTCCCCTTGAACTTCGGACAATCCACTTTCCAGTGCCCTATTTCTCTGCAGAAGGCACACTGGTTCTTCCTCAGATCCCTATAGCCCGACCTGGACTTTGATCTTCCTCTCACCTCCTTGCCCTTCCTAGATGAACCCCTGCCTTTTACTTCCAGTGCCTCCGCCGATGAGCTTGACTGAGAAGGATGTCTCTCCTTCTTCCTCGTCTCATAACTTGTCAGTGCAGACGACACCTCATGGTAGTCCAAAGTCTCCCTACCATTGATAAAGGTCAGTGTGAATGTCTCATACTCCTCCTCCGGGAGTGAGTTCAGGAAGATGATCGCCTTGTCCTCCTCTTCTACAATGACATCCACGTTCACCAAGTCTGTAAGAAGCTTCGTGTATCGGTTGATGTGCTCATTCACTGTGCTCCCCTTCTTCATCTGAAATCTGTACAACTTACTCTTAAGCTGCAACCTGGACTCAACACTCTTCGTCAGGTATTTCTTCTCAAGAGTTTCCCATAGATGCTTCGCCGACGTCTCATGTTGTGCAAGATATTTTATGTCTTGCGACAAACATGAACGTATCAACCCACACGCTGACCTGTTCATCTTTGCCCACTCTTCATCAGTGGTCGTTTTTCTCTTCTTCTCCAGAAGGAGAGTATCCTTGAGGTTAGATGCATTCAGGGCATCCATAACCTCACATCTCCACATCCCGAAATTATTTGTGCCATTAAACTTCACCACGTCAATCCTCGGATGAGGATGCATGGTCTTAACTGAAGTAGTTTCTTCTGCCATCTAGATTACTTGATCCTCTATCTATGCGGAAAAGCAACCAGCTGAAAATAGATCACTACTTCGATAAAAATTAGATTTTTACCTTTTTCCCTGAAACCCTAGATTGAGTTTCTCACCGGATCTACTCCAACAAAGATTCCACGAGCACTCCTTGCGTCCTCCTGAGATCGACACACGATCCCACGAACACCAATACCTCTGATATGCGATCGACACACAATCTCCACCGAATCAGATCTCGAAGTCCTCCGAATCTCCAGAAATCCCAAGCGAAACCTGGAAGCTCTGATACCACTTGTTGTGCCCAGCGACAACAACCCTGAAGAAGATCCCCTGAATCTCCAAAGCACGAAGAATAATCCCAAACAGCACAAAACAAACACCAGAGAAAGAACACACGAAACAATAATTTAACGAGGTTCGGCCTCAATGCCTACGTCCTCGGGGCAATGAAAGAGAGGTTTTTTACTTTGGAAGATTGATTACAATTACTAGCAGCCTCTCTCAAGTCTCAAGAGAGCCCAGCAATCCCAGCATTCAGCTCTTAACCCTAGAAAATAGCCACAGCCTTTAAATACAAACATGTTTCCAAACCTGCAATCGCAGCCCGCACCCGCTTGTCGGTCGACCGGGCGGTCGACCGACCCCTTCCACTGGTCGACTGGTCAGTCGACCGGGTGCCCAACAGAGAGTTGGGTGCTTACAGTCAGTCGACCGGGCGGTCGACCGAGCTCCATCCTTGTGCACGTTATGCACGTCGGTCGACCGGGCCGGTCGACCGATCTCCTGCTACTGCGGGCGGTCGACCGAACTTCTGCTCCTGCTGTTGTTAGCTAATTTTCTGCTGCTTCTTCCTTCGTCCTTTTGTCGTCGACTTCCTCAGCGATCACTCGACGACCCTTCGACGATCCTTGTCAACTTCCTCAGCGATACTTCTCTCTTTCCAACAAATTGTACAATAGGGAAGCGTAATATGTTTGCTTTTCAACTTATATTATGCCAGAAATAATGCAGTTTTGGATTCCAAAACTTATCATATTTCTCTTTCTATTGACTCTTTAGAAATACCTTAACGTCTGGGATAATATTTTTAAGACTTCAACGATAGGGTTTATAATCGAATCACACAAAAAAATCTATTATGAATCGAAATCAAAATAAAATAAAATAAAATACCCTTCTCAATATTGAAATTAGAAAAATTGAATTTTGAAGGACTAAGGAGGACAAATACTACACATATAAGAAACTTTCTCACTTGCCCGCACCTAGCTTCGCCCATGCCAACAAGCTTACTATTTTAGGACTGCAACATGTATACCATAGCTAGAGAAGGGCTACACTTATCCAGTAAGAGTATAGAAGCTTATTCAAAATTACTGGCAGAATAGTGCATAAATCAGAATAAAAACTGTTATGAGCTTATCTATATATGAAGTGAAAATTTCAGGTCAACTTAAAATCTCTGTTACCTGTTGTTGTTCGATAAGTGAAATTATTCAAACCAATACTCACCACTCTAGCATCTGTGCAATTTAAAGCCGACGCAATCTAATTTCAACCATCGTACTCCACCAAACTGAATTAACAATGTAAATGTGTTACACTGGACACCTTTTGATCCTTTTTACAATGTGAATGTGTTTAGAGTTGCATAACAACAAGAATTTGGTTCATTTATAACCTATCACAAAAGATGATATAACAATAAATCAAAGTTCTAAGTTTTGTGTTATTTGCATGTTTCCATTGCCCAGCCTCGAGCAGGAGGAAGATGCAGCCCTTGCCAGGCTGGTCCCTGCCCCAGTAATTTTATTTTATTTCTCTCCTCCAGTAGTTACAGTACTTAAGCAACTGTATGTCATTTGTTTGCAGGGAAGAGTGAGTGGCCAGAGCTGGTGGGGATGAAAGGCTTGAGGCTAAGAAGATCATCCAGAGGGAGAATCCGAATGTGGAACATGTCATCTACATCTGGTGCACGTGGAAGAGGGTGATGGACTGCTGCTGCAACCGCGTGTGGCTTTTCGTTGATGGTGATGCTGGAGGCAACCACGGGAAGGTGATGTAGGAAGTCAAGGCAGCAGCGGCAACAAGATTTGCATTAGTCTACTAATCATCTCAGTAGTCGACTCCTATCTTAGTGGTCGCCTAATCAATCCCAGTAGTCGACTAGTCTGGTTCAACAAAAAGTTGGTAATTTTCTAAACTTCTCATTAGTTAATTAATCACTTTCATTAGTCGACTAATCCTGTCAACCGACTTCTGTATTAGAAAAATTGATTCTGTTTAAGAGTTTATTTTCGAGTCCAATTTGGATTCTAATTTGTTTCATTTTTCTTTATTTATTTCTAGTTTCTTAGTTAGGATAGACTTATACTTTTAAAATCTATTTAAGGCCATTGTATCTTTGTAATTATAATCAATTTTTTGAAACTTTTGGTCAATACAATTGAGTTTTTCCTCTTAATTTGCTCGGGAATTCGAGTTGTTTTCTTTTGCTCGTGGATTCGAGTTGTTTTGCTCGTAGATTCGAATTTTATTCTATCTAAAGGTATCATTTAGGGTTCATCGGCGCTAGAATGTGATCTAGTCGGTATCTTTGCTTCTTTATCTGTGTCAAGTGGTATCAGAGCTTCGGCAACTTTTCGATGATGGTAGGAGACGGTGATGGATTGCAAAGCCTTTCCACAAAGATGGGCACTACTAAAAGGGAGGTTGACACTATCAACTCAACTTTAAAAATGTGGTTCAAGAAATTAAGAGATTGTCCCTTAGGACTAATGACTAAAGTCTAGATGATGGTACGTACCGAAGCGGACATGATTGTCAATCAACTCATCTCCCACCACTACCTCCACCCTTACATCCACCACATCAACCCCCACCATGTCACCCTCCATCACATCAACCACCACCTCATCATCCATGACAACATCAACAACAATCTTTCCTACCTTTTCATGCTCGACAACATTAACAACAACCTTCTCATCTTCAACTTCCACGACGACCTCAGCGACGTCATCCTATTGATGATTTCTCAGAAGAAGATGTTGACTTCGTCGACAAATATGCAAACAATGGTAGGAGATGCAGAGAGATTTCCTAATCCTAACAGGAGGTGGATATTTTATCCTATTCGTGACAAGGGAGAAGGATACTCAAATCCTGATGAGTTTAGGATTTTTTCTCTTGATGGGAATCTTGATATTGAGTCCTTCTTGGGTTGAATTGGTGAAGCAGATAAGTTGTTTGACATAGCGTATATTCCCATGGAGAATCATGTCAAGCTTGTGGCTTACAAACTTAAAGAAAGAATAGTGTCGTGGTGGGATCAATTTCAAAACATCCATATGAAATAAGGCAAACCACTCATAAGAACTTGGAGGTGAATGAAATGACTTTTATAAGATAAATTTCTCTCTCCAGATTATCATCAAATTTTGTTCAAACAATTTGAGAGATGCTCCGAAGAAAATAGAACAGTTATCGCGTATACCAAAGAGTTATATTGGCTTTTCTCTCGCTATGAATTAGCTATGACTGAAAACAACTAGCGACAAAGTACACTAGTGGACTCATGTATTCAATTTAAAAACTCGTGCTTCTACAGACATGTTCTCCCTTGATGAAGCACATAACCTTGCTTTGGACGCAGAATAAATAAAGGAGATTCGGCCTCCACCTTTCATGAGATCTTATCGAACGAACGAGACAGCGGAGCAACATCAGCAACTACCAATTGAAGGGTAGTCAAACAAAAGAGATTCATCATCAGCTGACATGCATGCAACCAACAATCAGATAAGTGGCCGAGGTATTCAAATTGATGTTACTTTCATTCAGAAACCTCAAGTGACTATCAGTAAAGCAAAGTCCTTTAATGACAACAATTGGTTTTGGAACTACTCTCCGAAGCCATAGTTAAGAGTCATTGTGGGCAGGAACGTACACATCATCCTTCTGGAGAAGCTTACAATATGGATAAGGGATTTGAAGAAGCAAACCCAGTTGTTGCCGCTCTTAAAGAGAAAGGTATAATGACAATTGGGGCTGCAGGATTTTACTGGGGCACCAAGCTTATTGTAGAATTAGCAAAACCAGAGACGTTAAAGCTGTGGTAATGTTGCAACCTGCACGAGTTAACGAGACGCCTTACAACTATGACACAGAAGAAGAATAATCAGATCAGGATGAGAATGTGCAAAATTATTTTGATCTCAAGATGCGAGTGTGTGTCTCTATATGCTCAACAATATTTTGAGGTCTAAGCTACCTTGGCATCATAGTGTATCTATTCTTCATGCTTTCAAATATCCTTTTGCGCAGAAGGAGAGTGTTAGAGATGAACGCTTTTAGTTCTTCAAGTTCATATCACCTACTATGGTACGTAGACGCAGCGTAAGCATGATCCATCATTGAGCTACAATTATAAGGAGATGTACGGCTTGTGAGTTACAAGTGAAAAAGATTCAGATTTTTTACGATCCCATGTAACACGACTATAGCTATTCTATACGGTGTGCCAAGTTCTATCATCAATTGCCCATTGGAAGCTCTTCGAGGCAAATCAAGATTTTGGGATCACACTTCTCCTTAGGCGGAGTTTGCTAAAAATGGCATCGTTTATGGTTCGATTGATTGGAACTCGAGGATGAGTTATTTTGAAGAGGGAGAGACTGATGTAGGAAGTCAAGGCAGCGGTAGCAACAAAATTTGCATTAGTCGACTAATCATCAAGACTAATCGACTATCCCTCTCAGTTATCGACTAATCCAATCTTAGTAGTCGACTAATTTGGTTTAACAGAGATTGGTAATTTTCTGAACTTCTCATTAGTCGACTAATCACTTTCATTAGTCGACTAATCCTGTCAACTGACCTTTATATTAGAAAATATGATTTTGTTTAGAAGTTTGTTTTCAGGTCCAATTTGGATTCCAATTTATTTCATTTTTCTTTATTTATTTCTAATTTCCAACTTAGGATAGACTTCTACTTTTAAAGCCTTAAAGCCATTGTATTTTTGTAATTGTAATCAATCTTTTGAAACTTTTGATCAATACAATTGAGTTTTTCCTCTTAATTTGCTCGTGGATTCGAGTTGTTCTCTTTTGTTCATGAATTCAACTTGTTTTGCTCGTGAATTCGAGTTTTATCCTACCTAAAGATATCCTTTATGGTCCGTCAGTGCTAGAATGAGATTTAGTTGGCATCTTCACTTTTTGTCTGCGTCTAAAGGATAGAGTGTGTACCACCCCAAGGGTGGGCTGCCAATTTAATCAGGGGAGATTGATGCTAGTTTTTGTATGCATAACGACAATAACTTGTTTAACTTTATGAGTTTTCTGATTATGAATGTGGGATTATGGTTAGAAGCATAAGATTTTGCTTGATGTTGCTAGTTTTAGTATGCATAGCGACAATAACTTGTTTAACTTTTGAAGTTTTCTGATATTGACTGTGGATTATGGTTTTAATCATAAGCTTTTCTTGATATTGCTTGATTGGTCACTTGCGACATATTTGAATTACATATGGGCTACAGAATGCAAATGCCCATATCCTTTCCATTTGTGTAATACAATTGAATGTAGACATCTTTCTTTCCTATGTTCAATTTCTCTTTAATTTGGAAAATAATCAAACAATATTTATGAAAATATGGAAATTGATGTGAGAGTTGAGCAGCTCCCGAAGAAGGAATGCTTCATCAGTGGCATCCCAACACATCCTCATGCTTCCTTCCTAGCCTCGCCTAAGAAAAGAGTCTCTCAGGGTGAGAGCGACAGGATCCATACAAGAGTGAAGACTGTAAGAAATGAAAGATGGCAATGGAAGCAAGTCCATCTCCGCATCCATCCAGGACAACCCCATTCCTGCCTCATCTGCCACCAGGAAAAGAAGACCTTGGAGCACCTATCTAAGAATTGATTTGGCCCGATCGGAGATCAGACAAGCAAATCTAGTCAAAGCATGGACCATCCCGATCTTCCCTGGCAGCGGGATCTTGTCGCGAAAAATGATTTTTGTGAGTAGATCATTGTGAAGGCTGATGTATTGCACCGGCCGCCTCTACCATCTCTGTCCTCTCCCTCTCTTTCGTCCATCGGATGAAGAAGAATAACATCGCTATCCACCAGCACAAGAAGTTTGGGGTAAGAAACTCTTAAGAAGATAAGCGGATCTCTTCCAGGATCCACCATATTTATAGATGGAAGTCAGATCGTTTCCTATTCAAATTCTCAAAGAATCAGTTCATATCCCGAATTTTACAGCATGTTGAACCAGCCAAATATCAATAGTCTTTTCCACACGATCTCGTTCATCATGACGCCAGGATCTCGATCATTAATTTGTCAACTATCCTCGCCTATTTCAACTTCCAAAAACCTCAAAGAGTAAAGGACTCCTCGACTTTCCAAATCAAAAGAAAGACCAGTCTGATCCCCTCCTTCTCTCTCTAAGTATTCAGAGAAGGAGAAGGCAAATGGGGTATCTGTAGTTGTCGGATTATTACCAGGATAGCGACATGTTTCACGCCTCATCAGAATCGCCTGTGGCAAATGATAAGATATTCGCACAGATCATTCTCCCGAGCATCACTCAACCATTCCTGAGGTCATCCCTCCTTCTGAAGACATCGTTACCTCGAGCATTCTCATACTCTGAGTATCTTCCAGAGTACCATTCTTGAGGTGATCCTCCCGCTCCAAGTGAAATGCCCACAACAATCGGTCTCATCGATTCAATTCAGCTAGCAAGACTCCCATGATTCCTGGAGTCAGTTACATCACCAGATCATCCCACGTTTTGAACGTTACAACAACTCCTGCTCCATTGCGGACAGTTACAGTTGATAGCGTAAATCACTCACAACAATCAACGGCATAATCTTAGCAGTTATGAAGATATCTCAACGTGCAAATTTTGTTATTTTGGAGATTTATGATATCCGCACCTTTGTTACAATATGTAGGGTATATATACACTGGACCCTCCACCGAAAAGAAAAAAAGGAAAGAAATTGTAAACAGAGTATAGCTCTATTGAGTTCACTGTAACCTCTCGAAAATAGTGAATTCTTCTCCTCCTCCCTATGATTTTTCCAGATTGGGTTTCCATATAAAAGCCATGTGTCCTAGCTTTCTTTTGTGTGTGAATATCTTCGTTACTTTAATTTCCTGTGGTGCGAAATTGACTACTCCATCAATCGTGTCAGAAAATCTCCATCACACCTAGAAATGCTATCATATTGAAAAAGTTACAGTACAGACAACAAATATAAGATAGAGAATCAAATTGCTCATCATATATGAAAAGAAAATTTTGATAGATTTCAGTAGTTATATTATGATGATTAAATATGACTCTTTACTTAATTCCCTTCTAGCAGGATCTGAATCATGAAGACTTGCAGCATAATCAAATGTGTTAAAGTAATAATTTATAGTGTGTTGTACAAGTTAGGATAATATTGTAATTCTCTATTTATTTCATCTATTTGAATGAGAGGCTATCTCCATCTAGGGTTAAGCCATCAAGCCATCTATTTTCTCCAAACCTGGCATAATTTAACCACCTCTCTATAAAAAAAAAATTCGCCATCAAAATCTTCTTCTATAGATTATCGTTTATCATACCACCAATGAGTATGTGTTGGGCCGCACTTATGTAGCCATGCCAGCATCAGGACATTGCTTCCTCTCCCCCTCAATCTCGACTGCCTTGTCCTTGGCCTCCTCTCCCCCTTGCTTCTTCCTCCCCTCCTTTGCTTATGCCGATCTTGCTCTCACACGACCTCCAACCTCACCCCCGACTTCCTCGAACTCTGACAGAGCACCGTGATCAGATCTCGGCCTCTTTCTTGTTTGAGCCTCAAGCTTAACTTCAATGCCATCACCATCATTGGCATCTCCCTTGTCTTCGTATAAGTATCAACACTAATGTTGTTGGTGCTCATAAGATTTAAACTCAACAGATCTGTCATTAGGTTATATGTCTTCAGCCCCTTCAATTGCAACATCAACCGGATATGGACCTCTTCCTCGTTGATTTGCTCCTCTCCTCCGACTGGTGTTCTCTCCTCTCTTTAGGGCTCCGATGTCATCCTCATCAACTTCTAGCGATGTCGCCTCTTCTTGTCATTGTTGAAAGTTTCTTTGCCGGGTTGTAGAGTGTTCTCCGTGAATGTTCCTTCTCTAGCACTACTCTTATCATGGATATCACGATCTTCTTTTCTATCGACATATTTCACATTTATGTCAATGTCCCATCTCAGTTCAAGTGAAAGAGACATCATAGGTTTTTAAAGTTCGCCTTGTGTGTTACAAAAGAGACTTATAGGCTCAAAGTCCATCTTGCTACACGTAAAAGAGACTCAGGTAAACTGCATTCAGTAACTGCTCCGTCTCAATCAGAATCCATTTCTCCAGTCGATGCTTCGTCCTTGGTTCTACATTAATCATAGTTCTCTTTTTCACCGGTTCTTCTCTCTCGTCTGATATCTCTCATCAATTACATTCGTTCAAACTTTTGATAGTTCCGGAATTTACTTTTAGCAATTGAGTAGTGACAATATTTATATTTTTTTATTTTGTTTAAACAAAATCTCGTTTGAGGGAGAGTGTTAAATTAAATAATTATTATTGTGTAGCAGAAGTTACGGTAATATTCTCTTTTTATTTCATATAATATAAACGAGAGTCTATCCTCATTTAGGGTTAAGTAGTCAAATCATCTATTTTTTCAAACCTAACAAAATGCGTTTGCATAACTCATGTTGTTTAGAATTTTGTTAATCTATCTTAAAATGTTCAAAAATATTATTTCATTAGAGTTTAAGTTGACTATGTAACTTTTAAGTTACTTTTAGATTAAGTGATTTGGACCCTTATACCGTAAGTAATATGCTTATTTGGACCATAATATGTACTAGTTTATAAGTTGAAAGATAAATAATATGACGATCAACGTTGTATACATGCTTAAAAAAAACTGAAGATTCAACATATGATGTGTCTAAATGACAGCTCTTGCTCCCGTAATATCTATAACTAAACAACATGATGAATGAAGGGGAATTTAAGCAAATCGAAAGCTCTTCTCTATGTCCTTTGGGTGCAGGAAGCTGGTTGGCAGCGTGGAGTGGCACGGAGCTTGTCGGAGTGGAAGCTTCGGTAGCCAGAAGAACCATGAAGCGGAGAACCCAAACGTGTACATAAGCTGTGACACGCCAAGGATATTGGATTTCAGATGTGATCGTGTGTGTCTCCATATTGTTACAAGGCGTGGGGGCGTGGCGAGAGTCTGTAGAATCCCAACTGTGAGTTAGAGATGAGGAAGGCCATGTAACAAAGGTCATACACGTGTCAATGCGTGATTGGTTCTCTTATTGTATGTGTGTGACTCACACACATGAACTGAACTCTATAACAAATACGTACAAATAAGTATGGAGGACATATGTCCAGCACTTGTGGCCTTGTGGTCCCCTATGGACATATTAATCTCGAATTCTGACTCTCCTTTGAGCAGTGGCTATGTTAGAATAAATGGACTTTGATCTATGTGTAATGATATGTTACAATGTAATGGTAACTGTTTGAGTCCTTGGTGGTAACTCCTCCTTATGCTTAAGGATTACTGAATATACTCTCTGCCTTAATACTTTGCCTCCTTTTAACTTTTCCTGATTGACATTTTATATCTTTTTCTGTGATGCTTTGATTTCTTTATTTCTTTCGTTTTTTTCTCAAGGAGAACCGTAGGCTTACAATCTTCATCATAGTGGAGAGAAAAGGTCTCATGAAGAGAGAGAAACTCCTAATCCACACTGCAGATGTGGAGATTCGAACTCGCAACCTTTTATAAGAGAACAAAATGTCTTTGCTGCTTTAGCTATTCTCAGTTTAGAGAACTTTGGAGCATGACTTAATGAAGTCTCTGTTGGCCCAAGGTTACAATCACCCAGTTTTAGAGTTTTGATGATTACAAAACATATATAGTTATTTGTACTAATTTTGTTTAAGTGTTTAAGATTGTTTCAGGGTTCTAAAGATTCAAGATGTTTTCTTCCCTAAATGAAGGTGATGATTAACTCAAGTTGACTCAATACGGGATCAAGAATTCAAGTTATTCAATGATGCATATGGAAAAACCCAATTTGAAGATCTTGTAGTCAACTAGAACCATTTAAGAATTAGTATATTAAAGAGTAAGGATATGATAGATAGTTGTGCTCAATAAAACACACACACAAATGCACTTTTCAAAATACAAGTTTTTGGTTATGTTGGTTTGGTGCATGTTTGATTGATATACATGTCTCAAAATATTTCAGATTTTTACATCTAGTTTAAAACATGTATTTCATCCCCTATAGTATGCTACTTAAACTTCAAACCATTTAAAAATATTTTAAAAATTATTCAAAGTTTGAAAATCTCTTTATAAAAAACTGTTTCAGGCCTTTACGGTCGACCGGATCTATTTCAGGCCAGATCGGTCGACCGGGCCTTGTGGCTTTCGTCGTGCACGTCTGTGCACGTCTGCCGGTCGACCGGGCCAGTCGACCGACAGACCTTGCGGTTGACCGGCCTTCGACCGACTGCAAGACCCAAACTCTCGGGTTTTGTCGGTTGACCGGCAGCTCAATGTTTCTTTTTAATATAGCTGGAGGTCGACCGGACCGGTCGACGAAGCCAACGGCTCTTTTGCCATGTGGCCTGCCGGTCGACTGACAGCCGTCCAGAAGCCCCAACGGCTATTTCTTGAAATCTGTTTTATTTTTATTGATTCCTACAGCTATTTCTAATTTCCTAGTGGCTAAACTCTACCTTAATGACCTAGAATCAATTATGAATGGTGTGTATTCACTCCCTATAAATAGAGGTCATTGGTCATTTGTTTTTCATAAGAAATATATTCAAGTTTCAAGTTTTCAAAAGAGATGAAAAGTTTACTTGCTTTCATTTTTAAAGATCTTTCATTTGCAAAAGTTTTTCAATTGGTTTACAAGTTCTCTTTACTTCTTTTCAACGAAAAATTTTCTCTCACTTTACTTTTTGAGCCAAAAATCATACTCCACTCTATAAGTTGTAAGAGAGAGTTTGTGGTCTTTTGATCACCAAGTGACTTATATTTTCATTGTGTTGAGATCCCTCTTGTGTAGAGGTTGGATTTGTTGGAGTTGGGTACTCCGGTCTTGTGTAGACCATTTGTAATCCCCTTGGGTGTAAAGGTTCCGGTGTGAAAATTCTCTTTGTGGATTTACTGGAAATCCTTCATAGTGGTGAAGGCGGGGACGTAAAGCAGTGGCTCGAACCTCGAAACAAATTACTTGTGTTTGCGATTGGTTTCCTTTTTGCTCTCTATTGCTTTGCATTCCTAACTTGTGATATTATTTGTTTGCTCTTCATTATTGCACTCATTTCATTTACTTGCATTTTCGGTCTTTACTTATCTCAATAAGAAATCAATTGCGCACCTCAACTCATAATCTAGAGAAATCAAAGAGAAGAAGTTCTAAAGACCTTCACGGAGAATTCAGCTTCAATTTCTTGTTTTGAGTTACCGTTTGCATCATTCATACTTACTTGTTTAAAAAGAGCATTAGATTAGCATTAACACCTATTCACCCCCCCTCTAGGTGTTTTTTAGTCTCATCACAATACATATGGAAAAAAGATTCATAAAAAAACCATGAATTTTATTTTTTAAAAAAGAATTCCATGAACTTTAGAAAATGCAAGAAACTACCACGAACTCTGACACTCTCAATAAAACACCAGATGGCCGTTAATGATGAAAAGGAAAAGACAAATTTATCACACTACAACAGAAACCAAAAAAATGAGAGAGAGGACAGTAGATGAGGCGACAGGAGGAGATGGGGGCAGTGGGTAGGAAGGGGGTTGGAAGGAGAAGGAAAAGTAGGCAGAAAGGGGGTGGCGGTGAGGGCAGCTATGGAGGCAGCTGAGAAGGTAGAAGGTGGTAGGTGGCGGGGGGAAAGGGGGAGGGGATGTGGAGGTGAAGGGAGGAGCAGAAGGAGGCGGGGAAGGAAACGGTGGCGAGGATGATGGGGACGGAGGGCGGGAGCGGTAGGAGGAGGCGGAGGAAAGAGTTGAGGCTGATGGGACAAGATGAAGGGCGGTGGGCAGAGGCGGGAACAGGGAGGTGAAGGGGACGATGGTGGGGATAACTAAGGAAGGTGGAGGGCAGTGGATGAAGGGGGAGAAAGGAGAGGGCAGAGGGAGGAGAAGGCAACGATGAGGGTGATGGTGGGAGGAGGGAGGAGGGGGCCAGGAAGGGGGAGGCGAACAAGAAGCGAATATGTCTTTTTATTTATTTTTATTTTATAATTTTGTTGAAATCTCTCATAAGAGAAAATTTGGCCATTGAAAAATCATGTGACATAGACGTGCAAGTTATCTTAATGTGGGGCAAACTGATGGTATTTTCTTGAAAAGTTGAGGATAGTTTGTGGTAGTTTCTTGTATTAACTAAAGTTCATGTAGTTTTTTCAAAATGCTGAAAGCTTATAGCAAAACATATAGTCATATACTTCTATTTACGGGCTTAAGGGCCACCACTCAATTTATAATGGGCTAAAATGTACATTGGTTTTGCCGGCCCATTTAGCTTTGTAGAGTGTAGAACTTCTAGATTTCAGGAAGACTCGGTCATGTGACCAGACCAGCATAAATGACTGAATGTAGCAGACTATATAATACAAAGGATATATTATGCCAAACACCCCTGCATTATCAAGGGTGTTGCACGAAAACTTCTTGAACTATAAAAACTTACACATTGACCCTCTGAATCTAACATCAAACTTTTTGTCCAAGTTAGTCACATGCATTATAGGTGATCCATTTAATTCATCTAATTAATTCAATAATTATTTTTTAAATTAAATGTAATTAATCTTATTTTTTTCTAATTATTTCTTTTAAGAAAACGTCTTAACATCCATTGGTGTAACTCCTGCTCGAAGTGAGCAACTAGTGCCAAGACAATTCTAAAAAAATTCTTCATGAAAATCGAGGAGAAAGTCTTTTTATAGTCAATGTCCTCTCTTTGAGTGAATTCCTTTGCGAGAAGACGTGCCTTATATCTTAGATACTGCCTTTCGAATCCCGCTTGATTTTGAACACTCATTTACAACCAATCGGTTTCTTCCTTTAGGCAACTCTACTAGATCTAAAACATTATTGTCTTCATGGATTTTAACTCATCCTTCATTACATTTGACCATTTAGAGAAGTGAATGCTGAGTTTGACCTCATTTAAAGATGTGGGTCGTCCTCTAGACCTATGTCAAACTCATACTCTTGGAGATAAACTATATAGTCATTTGCAATGACTGATCTCCTCTCTCTAGTTGATTTCATAGACACCTGTGGTTAGAAATTTTCAGGCTTTATCTCATCACCAGATCTACTTTAGGACGAACTGTATTTGTATGCTGTATGGTCACAAATGTATTTTCATGCTGAAGTGAAACAATTACTTCATCATTTGAAACAATTATCATGGGTATAACAATCTGTTCTTCCTCAAATTTGAAATCTTTACCTCCAATGTGAAATCCTTATGTAATTGACTCTCACTGTTCTGAATATCCTCAATAAATTTAGTATTATCTGTCTCTATTATGTTCTTAGTGGAGAGAAAGTAAAACCTAAAGTCTTAGACCTCTCAGAATATCTAACGAAGAAACAGCTAATTGTCCTAAAGTCTAACTTTTTCTCTTGTGGCATATATGGCCGAACTTCAGCTGGACAACCCTAAACATGAAGATGCCTAATGCTGGGAGATTTCCCGGTCCATAACTCATATAGAATTTTAGCTATTATTTTACTAGATACTCTATTAAGAAAGTAACAATTGTCTTTAAGGTTTCACTCTAGAATGACTCTGTAGGGTAGGGTTACTCCTAATCATGTCCTTTACTGTTTATTTTTCTCTCAGTAACACCATTTTGATGAGGTGTCCTTGGTATGGTGTGCTAAGTTACAATACTACGCTCTTCTAGAAAATTAGCAAAATGTTCTGGACATCTACCTGATCCGTCGTATCTGCCATAGTACTCACCACCACAGTCAGATCAAATGACTTTAAAGAAGAGAGAAGGATGAGGTTGTGGTGATGGTGGAAAGGACGAGGGGAAGAGGTAGAGAAGAGAATGAGAGGATCAGGCTAATGGGTTGGGGGCAATGTTGTTGTTAGCGGATTTGAGAAGGAGATGGAAGTGGTGGTGGTGGTGGTGATGGGTTAAGAAGGATGAGGTCGTGATGGTGTCGAAGATGAGGATTGATGATAATGGCTTGGTGGTGGTGGAGGTGGAATTGAGGAGGAGGAGAAGGTGATGATGGTGATAGTGATGAATTTGAAGAAGAGAAGATGTAGCACCCTGTTCCCGGGATACGTACCCAGATACGTGTCCTGACATTTTCGACCGTACTATTACAATTTTCTTTCAGTATTTGTTTTTAAGTTGTGACTTCTCATATTTTTGGTATCGGATATGGATTCTCAGTCTTAGAGTCAGCCCTGACTCAGACTGGGAAACCGATACCGGCATACCGCCCGATTTGACCTTTCTAGTAGTCTGATTTAATCAATTTAAATTTCAGACACTATTTTCTAATATTTTAGATTTTTCATGATTTTCTAAAATTTTCAGAATTTTTCTGCAGAATCTCCAAAACTGGTTGGTCAACATCGCTAACTGATTCCCAAATTTTTAGTTTTCAAACGGGATTGAATTTTAAAAACTGCTTTCACATTACTTCTTAGAATTTCATTTTCTACCTAAATTTAGGGATTTTTCTAAATTTATCAAAATTTGACCGATTCTGGTGTCGGCCAGTATCGCTGGAAGATTTCAAGATTTTTAATTTGAAAACTACATTGAATTTCTTAAATCCGATTTCACCAGGCATGTTAAAATAAATTTTCTATTTTTGAGAGTTTTTTGAAATATTTCTGATACAGTCAAATTTTCGCCCTATTAAAATAATAATATTAGTTACCGACAATTTCTTTTCTTACTTTTCTTTCTCTACTCCCCTACTTTATACTCTCAGATATTTTAATAAATTAATTATTTAATAATAATATTTTTACTATTTTCTTTTCTTTTTCTTTTTTTTTCTTTTCCTTTATTCTCTCTTTTTCTTTCTTTCTTTTCTTCCCCTTTGACTTTCCCATACAACTGCTCCCTGCCACAGCCGCCCGTCGCCTGCAGCAGCAACCAAGGCCTGATTGGCTGCTGCTGTTGTAGCCCCTCTCCCCCATTCATCATTTCATTTTTCCTTCTCCTTCTCCATTTAAACCTTCCCTTCTCCTTTCTTTCTATTTTCATTTTCTCTAATACTTCAACAAAACAAACCCATCTCCTTCAACTCCATCGTCGCCTCCACCATCACCGCCGCCGCCGCCGCCCTCCCTATCCGCCGGCCACCACTCCCCCACACCTCTCTCCACTCCACCACCTTCTTTTCATCCAACCATCACTCCACCACCTCCAATTTCATCCAAACCCATCACCACCACCTCCCGTCCTCCTCCAAAATTCACCACCATCTCCATCAAATCCACCACTTCCACCACCCCATCATCACCTCCTCCTCCTCCTCTAACTCCCCACCACCTCCAACAACCACCACAACCACCATAACCACCACCACCATCAACTACCACCACCACCCACTTCACCAAACAACAACAACAACTACTAAACCACACCAACCCGCAATCCTCCCCTACCCTAGGGCAGTCGCGCGGCGCCACCTCTCCCCCGGCGCCGCGGCCGCCGCCAGGCCGTGGCCGGCCACCCCCCTCCTTCTCTTTTTCCATTTCTTTCTTTCTTCTTCTTTCTTCATTTCTTTCTTTCTTTTCTTTTCTCTTTCTTTTCCCTAAATAAACCCACTTTCCACATCTCTAAAATATCCTCCACCTCACCCCCAAATTACTTCCCCATATTTACAATCAATACCCCTCCCCTTTTAATTCCTAATTCCTTTCTAAAAGTACCCTATTTTCTCTTTCTCTCCTCTCTCTCCTTCCTAAAACTTTCTCTCTCCTCTCATTCCCTCTCTAATATTTCTATATATATTTATATTTATATATTTTAATATATATATATGGGCTAGTGGCTTGCTCGCACGGATTCGCGAATTTCTCAGATTTTAACCAGTATTTCATTCCGGTTTCAGGCGAGTGTTTATATTAAACTTAAAAATAACTACACTTGATAGCATGATATTGATATGTGGACATCTTATTATTACCGTAACATGCCTAACACTTACTGATGTAATATTAGTACATGATTTCTTACTATACAAGCTTATAGATGGTATTGTACTCGGTATTTACCTGACACTTGATATGTTATACTTGATGCATGATTTATGACACCGGCACTTGATATATTATATTTGATACCTGATCCACGGCACTTGATATCTGACACCGGTACTTGATATGTTATATTTGATACCTGATCCACAACACTTTATATTAGACACCGGTACTTGATATATGTCATACTTGTCACCTGATCCTGACCCCGGTATATGACACATGCTAACCCTTACTATGACGTGCTTTCATGTGGTACAAGTACATCGACCTGACATCGTGACCCTTGACTGGATACTATCACCCCTGATACCTGTATTATATGGCATATTCATGACTATCACTTTTACGGGGACTTGGCATGATTATTATATTATTACCAGACATTTGGTATTCCTAAACTCCTGTACTCCTGAACTCATGTATACTTGAACCCCTGAAATAGGGAGGCTCCTGACATTACTCCTGATATTATACTCCTGTTGACCCCCGTAATAGGATAACCATGGATATTGGACTTTTGTGAACACCCTGTGGACATTATTATTTGAGACTCTGTTATATTTAAACAACTTACACCGAGACAGGGGAAATTGATGGGTATCGATATAGCTCCTGTGTTTATATTGGTCATACATATGTTGTACAACTAATTCCTGTTGGAATCGACCTGGAGACCACCAGGCGCTTCCGAGGGGTGTACTGGCACCCCTACCCCCCTACCTGCCTGCCGGGTGTGCTATAATCCCCTGGGTATATCCCTATGGGGAACGGTGACACTCTATTCCTATTCAGGCGTATACTAAGACCTTCGGGCATATATTAAGTCCCGGTACCTAGCGGTACGTTCTGACTCAGTACCGGATACTCCTGGACCGTTGTCTCGGGCATGCACGGGACCCATTCTAAACATGGTTCGTCGTTCCCCATCAATTTTCAATAACCAACCTCGCTTGACTTGTATGCAGATGTATATGGTACTGGCCATATACCGAAACATACAAATTGAATGAGTCTTAATAATAACTTGATAATTGACTTAATGCTACATGAATTATTGTCATTTCCATACTGTTTCATTATTATATTATTGTGAAGGTAAAGTCAGATTATAATAAGCTCAGACTACAGTGATGTGAGGTACAGGGTATATATATGAGGGTTTCCTTGTTTGAATTATTTCTTCGACGTACTAATCTCACGAATCGGTAATGTGGGCTTGTATAACTGATTTTCCTGTAGTTACTTTACTTACTGTCTCATTTCATGTTCATATGTGCTTATATTCACGATACACATTTCCTGTACACATTTACCTGTTATGCACGCCACTTGGCTTTACTATGTACTCGCGGGGTTGCATTTGACAACCCTGGATTCTCATGTCCAGATTCTAGAGTCCGGACCTTGGTGGCCTTGCTGGAGCTGATCAGAGTGCGCAGCGGATCATTCCGTGGCGAACAGGGTGTAGCAGAAGCTTGGTCATTGCCGCAGCTCTTCCTCCCAGTTCCTCTCCTGATTGGCTCTCGGGGCCTCCCTTGCTACTCGTGAGTATCTCTCAGCTTTTATTATGTATATCCTTCATGTATTATACTTTTGTATCTTCTGATGATGTAATATTCCTGTAATATTGTATCACTCTCTGTGATGACTATGTACTTGTACTTTTCTGTTGGAATGTATATTACCACTGTGCTTCCGCACTCTGATTCTGGCATGTACTGATTGCTTAGCGTATATACATGAGGGTATCTTTGACCTGCGTATATACGTCGCAGTGACGTCTCCGTACCCGCAGGATCGGGGCGCCACAGAAGAAGCGGGAGGTGGAGGAGGTGGTGGTGACGATTTGAAGAGGGAAAAAGGAGGAGACAATAATAGTGGGGGTGTGGTGGAGACGGTAGTGGTGGAGGAAGATGAGGTGGTAGTAGAAAATTAATTTAAGAGGGTTACATATTTTGCACGTATTCTTTTTAATGAAAAAGTTAACGGTGTTACAGTTCAGGAGTTCAGGGGTCAATACACAAGTTTTTATAGTTCAGGGGATTTTGGCGCAACACTCTTTAAAGTTTTTCAACAATTTATCATAAAATAAATAGGGTTTTTTTAAAAAAAAAACCTCAAACTAATTAATTCTAAAAATAGACCTCCCCTCAAATTAATTTCAAAATCGACCTATGACTTGCTACGGCATCGGGGGGCGGTTCGACCCACTAGCATGGCACCCGCCTGGCGGGAGGCGGTTTTTGCTTCATGTAGGGTTGGCAAACCCGAATGAAGCAAAGTTTTTTTTTTTACTTGTGTATTGCTTCGTCCGGGTATTGCTTCGTCCGGGGGTGGCAACCCCAGACGAAGCAATATTATTTTTTCTAAATTTTGCTAAAATTTATTTTATTTTATTATATTTTGTCTATCAGTGTTTTTTATCAAACTAACTTTAGTTCAGTTGGTAAAGTGATAGAATCCACAGGTTGCGGATTCAAATCCTGACACGTTTGGATTTTTTTTGGATTTTCTTTTTGATCAACACAAGTTAAAAAATTTGCTTTTACCAGGGATCAAACCCGAGTCACCCGCGTGGCAAGGCACACTCATCGTTCTACTACAATGATATAACGACAATAATTTTTCTTAATTTTGTTTGTTTGTTCGAACAAGGAAAAAGCTAAAAAAGTTTAAAAAAATATTTTTCGTTCGCCCGGGGTTGGCAATCTCAGACGAATCGGGTATGAAAATTTCTTTCCCAAGTCAGGCTCGTTCGGGGTTGGCAACTTCAGACGAGCCAAAATTTGCCAACAAAAAAAAAATTATTTCGCTCGTCCGGGGTTGTCAACCCAGACGAACAAATACATGACATAAAAAAATATGTTCGTCCTGGTTGACAATCCCGAACGAACCCAAAAATGACCATAAGCCGTGTTGGCTCCACGCTAGCCGGGCGAACCGCCTCGCCGCCCACGTGGCATATCCGGGTCGGTTATTAGAACAAATTTGGGGAGAGGTCAGTTTTTAATTAATTATCTTTGAGGGTTTGTTTTTTTGGGAAAAGCCCAAATAATTAAGCTACTCGCTAATTCACGCAGGGTTTTTGGGTAGAAACGGGAGAATCCAGAGGAGAGGAGTGAGAGAAAAGAAGAGAAGATGCCGTGCCTCAATGTCTCCACCAACGTCAACCTCGAGGGAATCGACACCTCCGCCATCCTCTCCGAAGCCACCAAGACTGTCGCCAATCTTATCGGCAAGCCAGAGAACGTGGGTCTTCCCTCTCTTAAACCCTAATCCCTCCCATTTTATTCTCCTGTTTTCTTCGAAATTAATTCATGGGTTTTACTTTTATTGATTATGTTGTACTGATTTGATGATCAGAATTGCATCTTGGCTTGGGAGTTTAGTTTGCCCTTTGTTGGGTCTTGGGTTTTTAGCATGCCAATGTTGCTGATTTAGGAGTGATATATGGTAGCGGTTGGATGATGAAAATAGGAAATGTATTTTTGTTATCTTTGTTTATGGAGACTGATATCAAAGTTAAATCTTGGTTGGGATATGCTCCTTTTTTTTACATGTATTTAGCTAATGGGTTACTAAAATGAGAGTAGGTTAGGTTCTGACCAGTCTGTTGTCATTTTGTTATGCTTTTATTATAGCCCTTCGTTTTGCTGTCATGCATGATTTGTGTCCCTGATTTTAGTATTTATACTGTAGAGACTATTGTGTTTTGGTCCCTTCATTGTTTGAGGATTTGATTTTAGAGTAAATGTTGAGATAAATGAAGGAATGGAGAAAAGGCACAGAGAACGGGAACAGTCATAAACGGAATTGACATATTCGGGACCCATATTCCATATCCCTCTTTACTCTGCCATTCTGACAAGAGCTCCCCAACCTCAATGTGTTTCACTTGAAAATTACAAATAATGCATGGCTTATTGATGCGTTGATGAATGGCTTAGAAGCTTACAGAACAAAATAATTCTATCCATCTACATTTTGTAAAGTGTCAATTCTGGTGGCTCATCAGTGTTGTTTCCTAAGGGAACTGATCTACGTTTTGTTCCTAGAAAACAATTGATCCTTACTCACAAATGCGAGTTTACAACCAACACACACAACATGCACATGTTGAAGTTTTTTATGTTATTTTCTTTTCGTTTCATGCTGCTATATCAAAAATCATCATCATTCATGACCCATGTAAGTGAGTTTTTTTTTTTTTTTGCTTCTCTCCATTCCTTGATGTGTTTGCTCTGTTATCTTACACTGGTATTCATCTTATAGAATTTAACTTCAGGGGAAGTTATTTCTGTTGGTTATGTAAGTTAATTCCACAATTATAATGATTTGTTTTTCTATGGCAGTATGTGATGATAGTGCTCAAAGGATCTGTGCCAATGGCATTTGGGGGGACAGAACAGCCTGCTGCATACGGTGAGCTGGTTTCTGTTGGGGCCTGAACCCCCATGTGAACAAGAAGCTGAGTGCCGCTATTGCTTCGATCTTGGAGAGCAAGTTATCTGTTCCCAAGTCACGTTTTCTTCTCAAGTTCTACGATACTAAGGCAAGCCATCAAGTTTTCTGCAATTGGATTTATGATGCATCGTTATGCATCTCTTTTCTCATAGCAATTTTATGGTTCTTAGGCCCATCAAACTCAAGAATATGCTCAGTGTTTACATGCTTCACATCAGCAATAGATCATGTAATTATGTGCACATTCATTTATTATTTAAATCATGTGGTGCTTTTACCTTTGGGACTGACTCACATCTCTACCATCCACTATTAATTTTTGTTTCCTGTAACTTAAAGTTCTTGCTTTAATACTATCATTTACCATTATCCTGTCATTTTAGAAGGTACTGATGGTTCATCCTGTCTTCTTTGCAGGGTTCAGACTTTGCTGGAATGGGTCTACTTTCTAGATTTCATATTTGTCTGGTATGTCAGCTTAAATAATTTGAAATGCAGATGCCGTGCTCAAAGACCTATATGATTTAACTACATAAACCTTTTAGCTGTCGTTGAAATGACTAAAGATTGTTGTTAAGCTGTGGTGCTACTTCTATTCTCTTCTAATCTTCATACTAGTGTGGTTAAATGTAATTTTCTTAAATTTTAGAATGGTTTTGATCTAGATTTCGGCAAAAATTTGTGATTAGTCCGATTATGGTTTGGTTGTGGTAAGATATTTCTGTTGCAAATTCTCCTCATCTGCAGGTATATGACATCTTAGTAATACACATGTCGAACTTGCTCGTAAGATCCTTATACACATGCCCGGTTAATGACATGCAACTTTTGCGTGGCAGTCACGAATGAGCCTAGTGCTTATGCTTATAGTCATGGTACTTTGTTCGAAGAAAATGTATCTGGACAAGAGAACCAGCTCAAGATAAAATTTGACAGAATTGTAGCTTATTTATGAGTTGTAACCTCACAGTCTTGTTACAAAGAAGCACGTGGACTACATGATGATTATTCCTTGAATCTTTAAGAGTTTGCTTTGGAGTATATTTTGGGCAACTAATACGATAAACATTCATCTAGTTTTAGCCAATTTTAAGCTTTGAGTTAGTTTTTTTTTTTTATTCTTCAAGAGTTTGCTTTGGAGTATATTTTGGCAACATGATGCAATACACATTCAGCTAGTTTTAGCCAATTTTGAGCTTTGAGTCGGTGTTTTTTTTTTGGGGCGGGGCGGGGCAGAGTGATGCCCATTGGGAAGTAGGAAACAATAAGAGAGGCTTTGAGCATTGTTTGAGCTTATGATTGCATCGTTGTATGATGTGACCTTCATGTGATGTTGAGTTAGTGTTTTGGTTTCTCATCGTTCCGTCAATTCTCTTTTTGAAGGCAAATGACATTGGGTATGATGATTAAGCTGAACAAAGAAAAGTTATTTGATACAACTATATCTGGTTTTGTTTCTTGATCCTCTTTGAGGTATGTCCTGTGTTCTTGAGCTGTAGAAATCTGTATAGACCATTAAAGCAAAATATTCACCAGAATTCTCATCTGATGGCATGATCAAGGAACTAGATAAAATCCTAATGTGTACTCTAGTTATTCTAAACTTTGATACAATAAGAAACCTTTTAAAGAATAGTTCTAACACCATGAGTTTGACATTATTCGGTGCTGTGCTATCAGTCATTTGTTTCATGTGTAGGAGTAACTTAGCTGATGTGAAAGTAACTGTACCATGCATGGTTGTTTGAATAGGGAGCCACACGCTGCATGGTGTTTTTCCTTTTGTTTCTTTTTTTATTATCATTGTTAATTCCGACCGTGTTGGGTTGAATGCATTTTGCATGGACCTCATTTTCTTGCAATAGATTACAACTAATTGTGCTTTTGATTTCTTGGCTTGATTACATCAATAATTCTTTTTAATTATTCAACCCACTTCTTTGGGGGAAAAACAAAATAAAGGAAAAGAGAAATAAATGTGGATTGATCTTGTTCGGGACTTGCATGTCTAGGAAATTATGTATTAAAAACAACTTAATGCAATCTACTCTTGAGTAGTAGTGTGTGTTTCGATTTCCTGAATATGTTCGTTAATTTTGAGACAGACTTTTATTAGATATAGATGGAAAACTTTAGTTGCTGATGCATCTAATCCTGGACATAGCAAGAACCTTTTGTTGCTTGAAGGTTTTATTTCTCTTAGTAGATTCGCTGCTTGCTTAAGTTGACATAGCCTTGATACCCGGTTCGAAGAATGAAAAATGTTTAACCTAGCTTAGGTGAGTATTCTCAGGAAGTTAGAAGGCATTTTGAGTTAATAATTCATGCACTTAATATATCAAATTAAAATTTACTGTGACAGCGAACTTGTACTCCTACTTCTTGAAACATGATATTTGAGAATACATATCAAGATTCTATCTACTTTGCAGTGGAAGATACAGTAATTCTTTAAATTTAACCTTCTAGTTTTACTGTAAAATGTTATATGTTTGTTAGGCCAGTATGTTAACCATATAGAGTCTTTTATTTCCCACTCCATTGTCTTCCGTAAAGCTCCTCCACACACCTTCCACCACACGTTCTTCCCATACTCATCCTGCGCGCGCGCGCGCACACACACACACACACAAAAACCCTCCTTGGTTTGTGGAAGGCCTGTAGACACTCGAATGCTTATCTCTAAACCATGCCCTAGGTTGAAGCAGGGCCAATTTTGAAGGCTTGGAAGAGAAAACCTCTCTCCCGTTCACCCCATCATGAAGAAACCTGTTCAAGTTTGCACTATCACCATAGACAGATTGCTCAAACTTCCAAGGTTTCAGGCTCATTGTTTTGCTTTCTGATGCTGCAACCGAAAAACTGAAGTAGGAGTTTGGGGGATTAATTGATCCTTCGATTCTCTTCTCCAGGCCAATTTCATGGGTCGGGTTGTCAGAGGATTTGCTAACTGAAACTGACAACACATTAGTTTGTAGTGTTGGGGGTGAGGCGTAGAGCTATTCGTGAAGGCAAGTGTGTCTCCTCTGAACCATCCCTCGTTCCTCCATGAGATTATCAGCAACCAGTGGATTCACATCACACTGTTATGAGGAAAGTGTACAGGGTGGTTGTAGGTGGAATCTCTATGCTAGATGTTAAAGGAACACTACAATGTAGGTGTAAAAATCAACAAATGTTTATAACCATTAAATAGAGTTGTTCGATTTCACTAGCATGGACTATACCAATTAAGAGTGTCCCGTGAAAAGATTGGCAAAATCCTTTTTGGCAAAATTAAAGACCCAAACATAGTTTTGTTTGTGTAGACGTGAATGTTTTGTTTGTTAGAGAAGTGTATTATACCAACCTTACATTATCCACCTTCACCACCAGATCAATCCAGTCATCGCGGTAGATAACCTTGTAAGCAAGTTGGATGACACCTTCGAGCTGTTGGTGCCTCAGGGAGAAGAGGAGACACTCATCTTGAGCATAGAGCTTGGATCTTCCAAATGCATGGCGATAATTGGGCAGTATAACTGCACTTTCCATAGCCCGCTTCCTGACACACCATAAGAGAACAAAGTTGAGGGTGTGTTCTAAAGGAGTTATTTGCAGCCTGGAGCTCTGCTATGTGATTAGTTATGGCGAGGTTTAACGGTCTCATCCACTGCTCTTCAATGCTGGATCCAAGGACTCGGACTAGCAGCTTTGATGCCTCTCTTGACCTCGGGCCATGAGTTGAACTTTAGAGTGTCTATGCATTCCGAGCGAATGTCATGAGGTGCTTCATAGATGCAAACCAAGAAAGCAAGAGTGAGGAATGCTAGGTTAAATATGTCTTTAAATTCTTATTGGATTTGTTCCGCAGGGAATCGGAAAGAAAATTTCTTGCAGGGGCCATATTTCAGGACCCCGTTGATGATATTAAAGAAGAAATTGGCTATGATCCCCTCATCCGAAGACTGCTGGGTTTTGGTTTTCAAGGGGAAATAGTTGGGAGGTCCAGAGGGAGATGGGAATTTGAAAATTAGCAGACAGAGAAGGTGATGTACGGGTTTTGGTTTGGGCGCTTTTGGTGATTGTCATGGAGGTTCGAAGAGATTTTGATTGAAGATGCGAAGAACCATGGTATCTGTATTCCATTGAGTAAATTGGGGAGGTTGATGATCCATCCCCATACATCAAGAAAATAAGCAGAAGCCATTGAAGAGGTTGCTTGATGAGGAGAGAATGCCCTTCTATCATATATAGAACTTTAGCGATGAGTCTGTAGATAACTTACGAGGGGAGCCAAAACCAACCAAACTTCGATTCCAAATCTAGTCCAACACATTTAAACCATCTGTTTGAGTATTCTATTTAAGTAAAGCAGATTCTCCGTAATAGCAAAGGGAGGCCATATGATGTCTGAAGGTGTGTTATTTGTAACCCATTCAAGAGGGAACAGATTATCGAGTAACATTTCACTTAACTTGCAAGTGTCTTCCATTCTGTTCTAATACATTTCCTTTTGCCTCCTTTTTCTTGCTTCAATATTTATTTTGCTAACTTTGTCCTCTGTCCTGATTTTAGTTTCACCTAAACAGCACCTCTTACCTTTTCAAATGATGAAGAAAAGCCTGATGCGTTTTAATTGGCTGAATGCGTTTGCTTCAGTTTTGAATGTTCAGATCCGTTTCTTTAGTTCCTGAAAAGGCTAGCTTTCCTAATTTATTATCTGAAGATGACTAGTTCAAAAATCGACACTGGGATAAGCTTGGATCTTGAATAGGTACCTAGCAAAGCTTAAAGATGATGTATTCTCCAGTCACTTGAGCAGAATTCTTGAAGGTAATAAAGGGGAGAGGGCATTTGAGCATGTGCTTGGAAAATTGAGACGTTGTTTTAGATTTCTTTACAAACTTTCCTCTGAAGGCAGTGTAGTTACATTGATCTTCCTCTCTCTAAGCGTCACCTATTTTAAATATCGGCCAAGTCGGTCGAGATATTGTCCGATATCTCCTTTTTTGCCTCCTGCCGATACGATGGGGAAATCGTTCACCATATGTTTGCAGCAAAAAACGGCCGATATTTGAAATATCGGCCGATAAATCGCCCGATATTGGCCGATAAATCACCCGATATATCGCCCGATATGAAATAACTTATTTATTGCACGATTACGGGCAAATGTACATTGTTTTTACTGTCTTTGCAAGCATATTACATCATTTTATTAGGTAGATGATATCTATGACTCTAAACCAACTTTTAGTTATTGATATTTCATTATATATAGTGTTGATGATGAACGCCCAATATGCGTGTGTATCCCCGATATCTCCCCCGATATCCGATATCTGATTGAAAAACCCCCATCCGATATGATCCCGATATCCGATATTTAGAACCTTGAAGCGTCATGTAGATTTTCTTCAAGGTATGCCAACTTCTATCCATTATTTGGTTGAAACTGGGGAAATTATGACCTCAGGCCGCACAAGTAACTGATTACTTCCTTCAATAGCTAATGATATGTGTGATGCTAAACTAATAATCTGCATACTGAATTGGTTGGGTTGATTTTGTGTTTGATTCTGATGGTGAAAGCTTACTTCCTAAGAGTAGAGTTTGATTCTGATGTTTGCCATATCGTTCTGGTAAATTAAAAACCTTTCTTTCTTTTGTTCATCTCCTGACGCAAGGTCTCAGGGTTTCACTGAGTAGCATGTGTATTTGTATGGCCTGCAAGAATGCAATTCTGTGTTCAATTGGATTCTTGAGAAACACAATATTCTGAGAGAATTTAGAAGGGCTGCTTAAATTGCATAACCGA
>JAVJIF010024117.1:57500-67728 GCA_038442645.1 Agave tequilana | reverse complement strand
TGGAATGACTTTGACTCGGTAGCAAAGAAAACCATATGGCTTAACTAGCTGCTGCTGCTTGTGCTGTTATTACCACGCCCATTTCCCAATCTTCACTCCTGTTCCTCTCTATCTCTAAACCCTCGATCCTCTCTCCCCACCACCGTCTCTCCCTCCTCCGTGCACTCCGCCTCTCTCCCTGCTCTCGCCTCACGTTACGCTTCGTCACCGCCATTTCCGACGACAACGGGAGTGAGGACGTCCCGGCGATAGAATACGGTATCGGGGGCGGCGACGGCAGCGACAAAGGGGGCTTTTGGCGGCGGCGGCGACGCAGGCAGCAGAGGGGGGCGCGGGCGTGACGATAGCAGCGTAGAAGGCGAGGAGGAGAGCAGTGAGAAGAAGAAGACGGGCGGGATGTCGATGTCTCAGAAGCTGACGCTCGGGTACGCTGCGCTCGTCGGAGGTAAATCTCAGCTGATCTTGTTCTCATCGGATTCGGATTCCTTTCTCCTTTGTAAATAAATGATGGATTTTTTGAACATTTGGCCTCTTAACTTGACGCAAGTGTGCATAAAATGTATATTAGAAATGCCCAATTTTCAATTTTGATATGGGTGACCTAATTCTTTGATCAAGCATCCCGTCAAATTATCGGTATCCAGTCAATTATTGGTGCATGATAATTGTTGATGTTTACGCTAAAAATTGATGAAATGGTTGCAAAATTTGTTGCTTGGTTAGACTAAATTTGGTCTACATTTTGATGTGCTAAATACATGAATCAGGTTCAAAGTGTATATTGTATACAGCAACCAGAATGTGAAGTGTATTGTGGTTTGTATAGGTTTAGAGTCTTCCAACATAGCAGGTTATGCTTTTGAGTTCACAAGTTGGTCGTGATAAGGTTATAAAATGGGCTGAAACTAGCCAGCTCTAGGTTGTTCACGTCGTTTAATCTTTTAAAAAGGTTAAAATTTTGTTCAGGTCAGCTTTTAAAAGTTATCAAACAAACTCGATTTTGTTTCCGTCAATCCTGTACCAAGCCAAGAAATTCCCGTTCCTACTTACAGCCAAGAGTCTAAAAGGGTGAGAGTCCAAAGAGTTTTAACAGGGACAAGGTCCTTTTCAAGTTCAGTCCCCTATTTTTTGTGTAAGTACTATTCTGATTGAAACTTGATGGAGGATGTTCGAAGTTTATGGATTTTTCAAATGAGAAGACAATTGACATCGTTTTAGGCACATACATGTTTGTGTCAATAATGTCATTTTGAAGGGATGTGCACGCACAAATGCACAAGTGAGAGCTCCGAGCCTAATTACACATTCATTTAACCAACCTTACAGTTCACTCAACCTTGGTTCATTTTGTTATTGAAATAGTCTGAGCTAACTTTACAGTGCTGATCTCAAGTAGAGCCTCGACTTTTTCATGCCCTTTACATTGCCATGAACAAGATGTGGGTGAAGGTATTGGGTAGGAAAGTTCTCTCATATTTTACTCCACCATCCTCTCAATCCCATTTCATTGTTCTGTGCACCCTTCCTTCTCCCTGGGTAGCAAACTTCCAATTTATAGGTCAGTTATTGTGGGTAGAGCTGCCTTATCCCAAATGGATTGGAATTGGGTTTTGCCTATATCAAGCCCTTTTGAGCCCTTGCTCCCACATATGATAGAGATCATAAACCAAAGACTAATACATATTTAAAATTGAAAATTAAAGCTCATACATTAATCAGAGCTTACTTTGATTTGTCTGAATAAGTACAGGTTTATGTTACATGTTCTGTTGTGGAGCGTGCTCACTCTCAGCTGTAGCTTTTATCTGCAGGCAGGTTATGGTGAGTTATCACCAGCTAAAAATTAGTTGAAAGTGTTCTGCAAAATGTGTCTTATTTTTTTACATTTGCTTCAGTATGAGCATACCTCAGATCATGCAAAAGAGTAAGGTGCTTATTCAAGGGTTGTGAAATTGTATCTATATGAAGCAAACACACAATCAAGGTTAAGATGTTCACAACTTTCTCTGGCCAATGGAGATTAGTGGTAGATCTGTTGCCATTCCATGTCATCCTCTGCTTTGAGCAGTCCTGCAATTTGTGGGTCATTTCTTATAAGGTTGTTATTCAATGGTCTATAAAATTGTAAGTTAGGCCATCTTTTTCTCCGCCTATTATGTTAGGCAGAATTGCACAAACTGGATTTCTAGTCAATTTCCTGTCCTGGTTCAACTCCGTAGCTTGTTTGAGTTAATAGGTTTGGAACTTTGAATGTACTACGAACTTGTCAGTATAAGATGAGTCTGTCCCATCGGCATAAGTATCATCCTCAAGCATAACATATTATTAGTCAAGCCTAGGGGCCCATTGGATGGTTTCTGTTCATTGACATCCCCATCGAGGCAGACCAGAACCTGGGTTTGCAAAGTAGCTTAAGTATCTAATCCTCTAAAAGATGTCTAATTCTTATTGAAACTGACACCACTTCTTTGTCGCTGCAAGGGGACTTAAAGGATCTAATATTTATAGATGACTTGATTTAATGCGTATATATGATGTCTCAAATGTGAAATGAAATGCAAATCATTAAGAAAGTGTTTTATGGTGGTGCTTATCTGTTTAGCGTCAGACTTAAAAGGAAATTGAGCGCACACTTCGCTGATGGGAAGTAAGATGGTGCTAATATTGCCTTTTTGAGTGATGCAGTGTCAATAGCATGTGAATTGTTCTAGCTGATTTTCTTTATCAGTAAGGTAGTAATTGCGAACCCCTTGCTTATTCATCAACTATTCCTCCTTGAGATCTCCTGGTGCTTAAAAATTAAAATCAAGTGCTGATCTTTAACATTTTTGTGGATAATAATTGATTCTGTGGTTGCCAAATATCTGTCAATAATACTGTATCCAAGCATATGCCTTCTCTCGTTGAGCATTCTCATGTTTACGATCTTCTGTTATTGCAGTATGCACAGTTGTTAAACGTTTCTTCCCTGGGCATTTTTCCCATTATTTCTGTACAGAATGATGTTTCATTTCCAACAGCATAAATGATATCACTATAATACTTTAATGCAAAAATAAAAAATAAAAAAAATTACAAGGGTGCCGATGGGCCGAGTATGGAACTGGCCAAGGTTTTCATGAGCCTGGGCTGTAACTAAACATCTCAAGGTGAACTCTAGCCCGAACCTAGATCAGTTTGTGTGTTCAAGCCTGAGATGTTTGGCTGTCTTGAGACCAAGCCGAGGCCCACCTTTTCGTTCATTGGGTAGGTGTGCTACATAATGCACCTCAGAATAGTGAAGGATGGAATTTGAAAAGGTGCATGTTTTAAGTGTCAGGAGGCACTTCAAACTTGGAAGGGTTTTTTTTTTTTTTTTTCATTTTTTTTTTCCTGTAGGCTCTCTATATAGATTGAATTTAAAATAAAACTTGTCTAATAAACTTGGTGAAATAGTAATTTCTGTGTGAATAAAAATTGAAACCTGGACCAATTAAATAATGCGCTCAGGAATCAGTTCTAAGCCCTCTAGCCTAAGCCAAGATCACGCTGGCCTGCAACCTGTTGGGTTGGCCAAGTTGACACCTCTCTTGACTTCTTTACAACCAAATTTGGCTTTTGTGAAATAGGATTTGAATCTAATGGCGGAAATAAGGGTTTTCTCAGCCCTGCTGGTTGGCGTATCCTACTGACACCCTTTTTTTTTTCTTTTCTTCAATGCGTTTTCTTTTCCCCCCTCAATTGAAGTTTGAAGGATTGATGCGGCATTTGCAAACACCTCTTGAAATCAGTTTTTAATCCCTACTAGTGGTCTATTTTCCCCATCCATTCTAAGATGGTGGTTCACTGTTAAATACATTAGTTTTGATGGTTCGATTTCGTAGAGATTGGTAAGTTATGAAGAGTTAATGCGTACTTATCGTGGGTGAGAAGCGATGTTAGCAGGTAAAGCAGTTAAATTGCTTTCTTTCATATCCTCTTTTATTTACTTTTTTTTTTCCTGTTAACCTCTATTTGCTATTTATTTACTGATGTATATGTGCACTACATCAGCTAATTTCTCTTTCATGTTATAGTACTGGTGCAGATTCTGCAAACTGTGCTTATTTATGTTTCATAACCTACAATAATAACAGTGTTCAGACTAAATCTTGTATGCTGTAACTTGGTAGTTGGTGGAGTTATGGGATATATGAAAAGTGGTAGCCAGAAGTCTTTGGCAGCTGGAGGAGCGTCGTCCTGCTATTGTATTATGTCTACACACAGCTCCCTACATATCCAGCCTTTGCATCTTCACTGGGACTAGGTAAAAACTAAAAATACTCATGTCAATGCCCGTTGAATTTAAATTTGTTAGTCCTCATCACAAACCTTAAACGTGAAAAATAGCAGATTTTATGCCTTCACTAAATTGAATCTGCCACATTTCAGGTGTGTCTGCTGCGCTTCTCGCAGTGATGGGTTCTCGCTTCAAGAAGTCGGGGAAGATATTTCCGGCAGGCATCGTATCTCTCGTGTCACTTGTGATGGTTGGCGGTTATTTTCATGGAATTCTCCGCAGCCTTCATGGTTAGTCCCTTGCTGTCAGGAGAGGCATCAGCTGAGCGAATGGAATTCTCGTGTAGCTATGTTTTATGCAATATGATGTGTTCCCTAAACTTCTCCTTGGCTACAATACCTATCAGGGAGTGCAAAATTGAAACTCAACACATATTGCAGTAATTTCTAGTGATGAACATACAGTTTATCAGTTGGCAACGTTCTGGCTTATTTTAATGATTTGTGTTGATGGGCAGCTACCCTGCTACACTGTTGTATTTTGTTGCTTCCTCCCCAGTCTCTGTTGTTTGTAATGTCACAATTTATCCACTCCATCATTATTTTTCTGCTTGTTGTTCACTATCATCATTATTTAGGTGCTACTTTCTTTCCTTTTTACTTTTCTTAGTGTTTTCTATGTGAAATTCCACGTGTTTTTAAACTACTAGCAGATGTGAAGCCTTGGATGCTTGTTGCTACTGCAGAATCTTTTGCAGTTGGAAGGATAAATTGGTTTCTCCAAGAAGCATGCAAAATGTGTTGAAACTGCTAGTCAAACATAGCTTGTGACTAGTGGTTGAACTTTTCTCTTGTCCTAATGCGTGGGGCCTTTGATGTTTGTAGACATCTACTGCCAGAATCCTAAATGGTGCTGACATTTAATTTCATCAATTTCTAGCTATTTTGTAGGCTGTTCATCTTGCTGTTGATGTGTAAGATATTATTTTTATGTCCCATACTTGCCGCCCTAGGTTACAGCCTTGCAGGCCTTAATCATTATATAATTTCTTTATGAGCATGTGTTTCAACTGTAGCACACTGTTGGTTTTTTTTTTTTTCCCCCCTGCTCTTTTGTTTCTTTCTGTAGAGACAAAATGACAAGATTGTGACATTCTGGAAGAATCTTGAACCCTTAAATCTTTTTTTTTTTTTCCTTCCCCTCATGAGTGATTGGCTCATATGCTACTGCTCCCATTGAATAGAATGCATATAAATTCAGAACAAGATTACTTATGCAGAGACTTTTTTCCCCTCTCATTTAGAAATATGATTCACTCCCCTCATTTATTTTATGAAGGAAAGAAATTAATAACTCATTTTGTTATTAACCATTTATTGCTGTCAAAGCTACTCATCTTTGAACTTGAAGTGCACTCATCATCTTGGAATGAATTGCCTTCAAATTCTTCCTTAAAATACCATGTAGAAAAGATAGAGAAAGATCAATACTGCCTAAAGATTTGAAAATGCTTGCCCTAGCTAACTTCAGATCACACTTGCACTAATTGCACAACTTCTTAAAACTGAACACAGATTACGTTGCACAATAGCTTAAAACAGAACAAAGATTACAGAAACAGAAACAAATGCAGTCCCAGTTACATAGAGACATATAGCGCAGCAAACAAACACATAAGAAACTCGGCTCAACTAATTGTTTGTGAGCCTGTAAAAGCTTACATAGCAAGAATAAATAAGGTCCTGTCACTGGTTAAATTTCCGAATAACAACATCTGTGATGCAGTTGCGGTGACAGCCAAGCCACAATTAGCAGGCTGGTTAGGTTTTCCTTCTAACATCGGACTCACTGGGCTGCAGAAACAATGCAGGGCAAGCGTCCTCAGATGAGCTGAGGCTGAGGCTTCCCCTCGGCGCCCACCTCCATCGCTTTGTCCGATTTCTCCACTGGCGCGTATGGAGCTTTGTTCACCAACCTGTGCAAATCCAATATCCATGTTCAGAATGCACTGTTTTTGATTTCTTCTGAGAATTTTACAGACAAAATGCTATTACAGCGCAGGGGAAAAAAATTCAAACAAGACAACCATTGAACAATTTGACAAGCTATTAAACATCTCAATAAATTCACTGACTGGAATCATTGTCCACAAGATGGGCACTCAACAATTAATATGAGGGATGAAGTTTGTCAGTTTAAAAGAACAGAAATACAGCGGTCCATGATACCATATAAACTAATGATCCAAACCTCGTATTGTGTTCTTTAAAACAGAGATGAAAAGAAAATTCAGTTAGACCAGATATTTGTGCATCCATTTGCTTGTAAAATTCATCTTATCTACTGCAGCAACAACGTATACTTGTGAGGAACAAAATTTGGGAAGAAGGCACAGGTAGTTTGGTGAAACTGACAGCTCTGGATCACAAGGCAAACCCCATGTGGTTGTTGGTTAAGCATAGGTCAATTATATGGTTGCTTAGCTTGTTAGTATTTTGCTTTCTTTTTTGTACGTAAACAAATCTTGGCACTATCAGAACAAAGTTCAAGGCCCTGAGTCTATCCTACTCCTCTGATCTCATTGAATCATTTGGGACATGCCTATGGGCCCTATCCTTCGTTCTAGTTGCTTCTGAAAATGAATTCTACACTTATGTATCCGCATATGATGCTCATGTCATGTACGTCCAAACAATGTTTGTACCTCATTCCAGCTGCTTCAGGGGACCAATTGAACTCTTTCCATATAGAAATTAAAAACCCATACCCTAAATTACACGAGACAACACAATGGCTGCATTCTGTGTCACCGACAGTTAATAATAATTAGTAGCAATAGATGCCCCTTGTGAGGGGGGTCTTAATTTGGTGAAAAGGACTGATATAAGAAGAAAATAAGCAAGATTTGCATTTCATTTCAAACCCTCAGACCTTAATCTGATCAACCGAAAGGTATTAGTTTCAAATCTGAATTTGAATTTACCATCCGCAGAAGTTTTGCAGCCTTTCATCTTTGGTTCCCAGGTTATAAAGATCTATTACTCTGTTGTCTTTATGGTTTTCAACGATTCAATGACTAAAGTTGCATGATCATCTGTTATATTTAAATTTCGTTTTGGGCATGTTCATCCTTCTAACAAGACAAGGGCTTTACCATGCGAACGATAATAACCATCGCAAGGATCAAAATCATATTCTCTTGCCCTAGCATTTGCATATGCTCAATACAATGCATGATTTTACATGCTTGATCTTATATAAGTTTCATCAAAACGAGGGTAACTACCCTCTACTCAAGTAAAATCAAGCCTCACTTTGATTGATTTAGACATGGATAATTAAGAAGAATGTTGATTCACAAACAATACAATCTAAAATGGCCTCCCTAGGACCCTAACTACATTCAAAATACTCCTATCACATCAGAACTTTTATGGAATAAGACTTCTCATGGTTTGCAATTATTCATGCAATGCTAATATCATGCCAACCTTATGATAGTACCATTCCTTTCCCAGCTAAAAAAAAACAAAACCTCCTCTCAACAAAAACAGAGGCCCATTCCGATAGCTTTTAAATGATCATTTAACGCAAAAAATTTACAGCCCATAAATATAATACCAATACCCAAATACACCCCCCCCCCCCCAAACCCACCCACCCACCCACACACACACAGAGAAAAAACAAAAAAAAAAAAAAAACTTTGCTTGGACTAAACAGTCTATACGTGCCATTCACGGCTCTCCTAGATGTGCATGTTTTTTAAAGCCATATATCTTCTTGGTGCACGGTCAAACCACATGTGAGGAAGGAAATATATGTTTCCTTATGTTTGCCTTCTTATGCATCATTTATAAAATTGCATGATTGCATAACATTTTAGAGGCACACCTCCCCTCATGCACCCTGGCCCTCTCCATTATCTTACGATCATCAAAATCATCACCCTCAAAGCATTTTACCATCAAGATGAAGCCATCCATGCAAGCTAATGTCAACACCTAAATACAGGCACAAAAACAGTGAACGAGAGAGGGAGAAGCCGGCCCTAAATCTTAGAAGGTCAAGAGTGGTGGATGGAAAATCCTACCTCACAGGTCATACAGCTTAAGCTCATCCAACCAGAACCAAACCTCAAATATTGTCCTAGTCCTAAAGGGGCATAGTGGAAGGCAAAAGACGATCTAATCACAAAAGTTCATAGCTAAATTAAACCAAATATATTTTCTCACTTGACTCAAGATAACACCATGAAATCCTTTCATGCTATCAAGAAACTTGAACTTCTTCAAACCATCTAGCAATTAATTATAACTACAACTGTCTATATTTACGGCTCCAAGAAGCTAACAAACATTATATAAATATTTTCAGCAGAAAAATACCAATTCTGAAGAAAACTTGCCTGCTGCGGCGCTTCTCCAAGAACTGCTGCAGAGAGTGCCTCCTTGCAATGGGCAGATCTACAGAAACCCGAGCCACGGTTCTGATCAGATTTTTGAAAGCTAATCACACTACACAATACAAAACACAAAGAAAGCAGCTCTTACCAGCTTGCAGCCTGCAGAGGGAGCTGGCGTTGGGAGTGGAAAGGACCTGTGGGTGCGGCGGCGATCCTGCCGCTGCCGCTGCAGCCGCGGCCATTGAGCTCTGCTGAGACAGAGACCTCATCAGAGCCGCCACTGCTGCAGCTGCAGTGCCAGCACCACCATCTGCTGCAGCAGCATTGGGGCCGACAGCCACTGGAACCCTGTTTGCAGATGCTGCTGCAGACACTGCAGAGGCCGCAGCCGCAATCAACATGATTGCCTGGGCCTGATTCCACAAAATTGCAAGTTTTCAACAACAACCATCAACATTTTCCCCCTCAAAATGATAAGAAAATAAACCAAAAAAATTTGCAAATAGATGAATAAAGCTTCACCTTTTCAGGTGTGACAGCATCATAAACGCTAACAGATCCATTGTAGAAGATGGTCAGCTGCGCTCCAGCCGGCGGCATTGGCGAAGGTGCAGCAGGCCTCCACATATCATCAAACAAGGGTCAATCAATAACAGAGCTAGCTAAGAATTGCAAAAAGGTATAACTTTGAAATTTTTAAAAGATGGGTACTTAAATTTTTGTCATACAGAACACTCAAGAGATGTCTAAAATTTTAATTTTTGACTCAAATTAGCAGAATCCAAGCACAACCCAGATGTTAGATTTCAAGAATAAATAAATACTACAACAGCAGATACTTGTTGTTCTCAGCCCTTTTGTGGTGAAGGGAGAGGTCTTCCTCAAGTGGCTCAACCTTGCAGTTCTTCTTCTTCTTCTTCTCTGCCGCCATCCCAGCTTCTCCCTTGCTTGCTGCTTGGTTTTGGGGTTCCATGAAATCCATCAAAGACACAGTCTGCAACATTCTTCTCAAGTTCTGATTTTGATTTGGGTTCTGGTTTGGTTGCTGGGAATTGCCAGGAAGAATAAGTGGGCACGTGTTTTTTTTTTAACACTTTTTTTTAGGTCTCTCTCAGTTTCCTTTTGTTTTTATTTTCACGTCCATCGATGCTCCTGACTTCGGCTGTTTGCTGAACTTTGAAGGAATAATAAGCAGATGCTATAAAAGATTTTGATATATCCACCCGTGATTTCTGGGAGATGGATCCCGTGATTTCTGGGGGGCAGATGCACTGTTTCCCTTCTTGGTTCGAATTTGTGCAAATGGCTCCTTGTGTTGTTCTCAATTTGTGTAATTGTACTTCCTATCTTTGGGAGTTCATAAAATTGTGCTCTAGAATCTGGAGAGAGTAAAATTAAGTTTATTTTCAGATTGGTTCGGATTTGTACTAAAATAATTCTGTCTATGTTCGAGTTAAACTGAACTAAAGTATGTCTTTCTAGTTGTGTGAATCTAATATTAGTCAAATTTAAACAGAGTTAAGTGAAATACTGAAATAACAAAAGACAAGACGAGACAAAATTAT